>JABCKI010000009.1:0-96111 GCA_018282025.1 Sphagnurus paluster | reverse complement strand
AGAAGAATAAGACATAATAAAATAAGATCAACAACTGCAACCCCCCGTGGCAACGGCACGGGTCCTAAAGCTTGTACGCTCTTATTGTATTAGCCTGTGTAAAATAGGGGAGCTTGGACTTCGAGTAAACCGTAGGAATTCGTCAACGTCATTTATCGTGCTAGAGGCAACGACTCCCACCAATGCCAGCCACTCAACTGCGAGTTTGAACCCATTCTTGTCTTGGTCAAATTTCGATGAGGCTGACAGTGAGATGTCTTGCTTGCTGCGGGTGTTTAACTTGATGAGCCACGTGGGCCGAGGTGGTGACGTTGGCAGCAGCCGAGCGATGATATAAACTGCCAAGCCGTCTATCTTGAGAAGTTATTCCTCAATACTGCACGGCTAAAGTATGGATCAACCCCAGGACTCCCCACAGAAAGCTACACCTCCTAAATCTACACACTATAAGAAGCGTAGACTTCAAGGGGCATGCGACATATGTAAACATAAGAAAAGTCAGCTTTTACCATGAACACCCATACTATCTCGGGGTCTAACCTATTTTCCAGTTAGATGTAAGGATAATAAATTTATTCTCCTTAAATTTGGCTCGATGTTGTACCTTAGGTGACTCGGCGACGATGCCTCACAACAGATGCTCCAACTGCATTTCCTTCAATTCTGAATGTACTCACACCGGTGTTGTTCGGGTGCGTCTACCTCATTGTCTATGACTTGCGCCAGACGAATACATGAATATAGAGACACAAGGCGTCGCACAATCGCACGACTACTTCCCATTCTCTGCTGGAATCGACGCGACCGTCTATGTCATCCGGAAACGTTCAGATCGACTTCCAGGTTCCAATCCACCCTCTCGTGCAGTCAATATTCAACCAGTCACCCGACCTCAACGCTGATACCAAACAATCACTACTTGTCCTCTCTCAGCACATTATAAACCTAGAACAGGAAGTAGCGAACCTGAAACGATCGCAGAGTGACACTCCAAGTGAGTCGAGCTTCCGCCGCTCATTATCCCCCGACTCCACTCTAGAGGTACCCCCGAACAACGCTGGGCGCTCTGATTCAGACCTTGGCGAATCCGATCCCAATCTGTCCGAGCAGTTGAAGAGACTGACCATCAACTCCTCCCACACACGTCATTTCGGGCCTTCGAGTACATTGTCACTTCTCGGCACAGCCCTGCAGATAAGGGAGAACGATAAGGAAAAGGTGCTCCTTTCTGATGCAACCTTTCTTCGCCCTCAATTTTGGGTCATTCATCCGGTCAGTCGTCTCAGTATCAGCGTGAGCCTTCATGCTGACGTTCTAACCAGTGGGAAATATTGCCCGACGAGGGCTTCCCAGCCTACGATTTCCCAGACGTCGATCTGATACCGAAACTCATCGCCCTCTATTTCGACCACGTCAACATACACTTCCCCCTACTCCATCGACCTACATACGAGAGACTTGTCGACGAGAAACTCCACCTCAGAAATTCCCATTTTGCCGCGACGCTTCTTGGCGTTTGCGCCGTGGCATCCAGATATTCAGACGATCCGCGCGTGCTTTTGGACGGCTGCTCGGGTCATTCATCTGGCTGGAAGTGGTATGGACAGATACAAGACTTTTGGCGATCCTCCTCCCGAACCCCATCTTTATACGAGATACAGGTCCTCTGTGTATGTTCTCCAACAGGAGTTTTACTGTCTGTCTCTCATATTCCATTCACATTCACAGCTATTGCTACTCTTTACGCATGGTACATCACAACCGGAGATCTCCTGGTTAATAGCAGGCATAGGCATACGTTATGCACAGGATGTTGGCGCCAATCGTAAACAACCGAAGAACAAACACACGGTAGAGTCGGAGTTGTGGAAAAGATGCTTCTGGGTACTGGTGTGTATTGATGCAAGTTTGTGCTCTTTTGTGGGGCGCCCCCGAGCCACCGTTACTGAAGAGCAAGTGCATTACTATTCATTCCAGTGTCAGTACGCTAATTGCTTTCTTCTCCCTTGCTAGCATCGATTTAGAGTTACCATGTGATTGTGACGATGAATATTGGGAGACTGAAGATCCAAAGTTAGGATTTGTCCAACCACCAGGGAAACCATCCACAGTTTCATGTTTCATCACATACATGAAATTGATTGAAATCCTTGAGTACTCTCAGCGAACCCTGGTATGTCGGATTAACCTTCAACAGGATTGTCCAGGATCTCACCCCGTTTACAGTACAGGATCAACAAGAGCAAGAAGTGTCATCGTGATCAGACAAATGAAGAAATAGTCGCCTACCTCGATTCCCAGTTGAACCAGTGGTTTGACGCCATCCCGGAACATCGTGAGCTCCTACTTCTTTTCTGGTGCATTGTCCTTATCCTCTGCAGTCAATTGGACATCATGTCGCCCGAACACTGTGTTTTATGATCAATCTGCCATGCTCCATGCATGCTACCATCACGCGCGAATATTAGTACATCGGCCCTTTATCCCCATGCCAAAAAAGCCCTCCTCATTGCCTTTCCCGTCTCTGGCGATTTGTACGAGTGCGGCACGATCGTGTGCGCGTATCATGAAGTCCCAGGCGCTTTATGGAGGTGTATTGTCATTTCCACCAGTACAAGTATTGCAATTTCTCTCTCCTCTCCTGATATTCAACTCACTAGAGGTTTGCTCTAGTTTGCAGTATTCACCTCGTGTATTGTTTTACTATTAAACCACTGGACTAACCTGCGAGCTGGGCGAATACAGCGGGAGTTGAGCGAAGATTTGAAGGGCGTACATGACTGTTTATATGCTATGGCGAAACTGGAGGATAGGTAGGATAACACCCTTTCTTTAGAAACTATACTCGCTGATTTTAAATGGAGATGGACCCCGGCAGGGCGATTGTGGTACATTATACATCTTTTTTCTTTCTGATAGTGATATGAACTGATATAGCTCGACAGTGATATAATTCGCGAACTCGCCTCATACGGAGACCCTCCCCAAACCTCTTCCGCATTTACACCAGTGCCCAAACAACACCATAGTGCGATGGACACTACGGCAATACGCACCCCGATGAGTAATGACATACAGTTTTCTCAGGGAGACAACTATGTTTCTCAGCCTCAGACACCGCAAGGGTCTTGGAATGGGGACTGGTCGCCCAATATAGAAGTCACATGGGCAGGGAACGAACAGAGTAATAACTACCCACTTATGGGTAGAAATACGGACTGGTGGACGGGACCTCCGAGCGGCCCACTACAGCAAAACTTGGCGCAGTTTAGTTATGGGTTAGGTCTGCCCATCACAGCAGACTTTTCTTCATCTTTTGGGGGACAGGGCAAGTATGGGTTATGAGTATCCTGGATCACAAGGCTAACGAGGGGACCTTTTTCAGGGACCACGCAATGGCCATTTTCGCTGCCTTCAGGTGAAATGGACGTTAGTGACGTGGCAATGATGTGGTTACAACAGCCTGAGATGACTGAGCAAGTGTTTTGATAGCCTTTAATAAAGAGGAAAGGACTGATTAGTTTCACTTCTCATTGATTTACACAACCAGATGGATGGAGATGTGAAGATACGGGAGTGACGGGGGCCCATGGATGAGATACACCGACATCCCATATAGCGCACTGAATTCCGCTCGCGTATTGGATTTGAAATAGAATGTAATGTAATTAATGACAGGGAATCTAATACACAAAGCATTTCACTCATGGAGTTTGCGCAGGATGGCCAGGACGCCCAGGGAATCCTGGCTTTCCTGGTCCTTTACGACCAGGCTGCCCCGGCCCTCCAGGACTGCCGGGCTGTCCTGCACTACCGCGCCTCGACCATTTCCTGTCTGCTCCGTTTCCGCCGTCGCCTCCTTGACCAGATGTCCCACCTGCGCCACCTGCACCCGCTTCCCTGGGCTCTTCTCGGTAGCTAGCGTCTCCACCGTTGCCTCCATTCCCTCCTGCGCCACCGGCCCCGCCTGCGCCACCGTTTCCGCTGTCCTTGGCTGCCTCGTCGCACTCCGCACACTCCTTGTAAGATTTGGCCGGTGCCTCCCACCAGTTCCTTGACTCTCCTTCTCCACCACCTCCGCCATCTCCACCATTCCCTCCATTGCCACCATTTCCACCTCGGCCGCCGTTCCCGATCATTGTTTTACATCGGTCACCTTTACATAGATTTTCTTCGCTTTGGACATTCCCACCGTTTCCTCCCATTCCACCGTTCCCTCCATCTCCGCCCTCACCACCGTTACTAGGTATCAATTTGCAGCGACCGTCCTTGCATTTTCCCTCCTTGCTCCATCCGTTCCCTCCGTTTCCGCCCCTTCCACCTTCTCCTCCATCTCCGCCCGGAGGGTCTGTGTTGCAGCGATCATCTTCGCAGCGTTCTCCTTCGACGACAGCACCGTTGCCACCATTTCCACCATTTCCGCCATTTCCGCCATTTCCGCCATTCCCGCCGTGCCCACCACTATCAAACCTCTCTTCCGATTTTGTCTCACCACAGTGATCGATACTACAGTCTCTGCCTTGATCGCCTCCACCGCCTACTCGATTGCCTCCATTGTCACCACGTTCATCGTCGCCAGCTGGTTTTCTATTCTTGGAGCAGTCGCCCTCGCATTTTGTCTCTTCGCCTCCTGTAATTTCGCCTCCATTGCCTCCGATGCCTCCGTTTCCTCCGTTTCCTCCGTTGCCTCCATTGCCTCCATTTCCACCGTCTCCTCCTGACTCCAAATCTTCATGACAACCTCCATTGCATCTCTCACCTTCCACACCATCAACGTCTCCACCATTTCCTCCACGGCCACCATTTCCGCCGTTTCCACCGTGCCCCCCACTCTCCCAATTTGACTCGGCGCAGTGGTCTTCCTCGCATTCATCTCCGGTGAATCCTCCTTCGTTGCCGCCATCCCCGCCATCACCACCCTTTCCACCATCGCCACCTTCGGGACTTGCCCCGCAATGATTGTCCTTGCAACGCTCTTTGCTCTCGTGGTCGCCTCCACCGCCTCCGTTCCCGCCGCGCCCACCAGCCCCACCGTTTCCGCCGCGCGCGCCGTCTTCCGATTTCGACTCATGGCATTGATCTTCCTTGCACTGCCCTGCTTCCCATACTTTCTCTTTTCTATCTCCATTTCCACCGTTTCCGCCGTTTCCACCATTCCCACCGTTTCCACCATTCCCGCCGCGTCCCCCATCGCCGCTGCCTCCAACCCCAGCACCTCTCTCATCTTGACCGCAGCTTTGTTCTTTCTCTTCGGCGCTGCCGCCATCTCCACCATGCCCACCGCTGCTAGCTTTAGAATCTTCACAGCTCCCCTCACATTCTTCACCTCCATCGCTGCGGTTTCCTACATTTCCCCCATTACCTCCATCTCCGCCCTGTCCACCACGTCCACCATCTCCGCCCGAGCTGGCAGTTACGCATGGTGCCTTTCTATTCTGAGCCTTGAACCAAAACCATTGCCAACGGTTAGAGTCTCCCTTTCCAGTGGCCCCTTCATCGCAGAGGCGATCGCTTTCAGCAGTAGATCCCCCGCTTCCCCCGCTTCCCCCATTGCCGCCACGGCCACCATCGCCGCCAGAGCCGCCGCCACCTGACCAGAGACCTTCATCGTAGACGCCTCCTCCATTGCCACCGTCTCCCCCGCTTCCACCTCGGCCTCCATCTCTCCCGTTACCACTTTTCGGAACGTCCTCGTAGCAAGACTCTGGGGGACCATGCTTCCCTAGGCATTTAATGCGGTCACTGTCATCGCCACCGTCACCGCCATTTCCGCCATTTCCGCTGCGACCACCATTTCCCCCATAACCTTCGAATCGCGAGCGACGATTATCGGCTTCGTCATTGTCGCCACCATCGCCACCACGCCCACCATCGCCACCACGCCCACCACCGCCACCATTTCCTCCACCAACATCGTCCCCGTTAAGTCGCAAGCGGCTGTGGCCTTCACTCAACTCATCTCCACCGTCTCCGCCCTCCCCGCCATTTCCACCGTCTCCGCCATTGCCGCCATCACCGCTGTCGATCTTTGACCAGGAACTCTCGTGGCCCCTTCCAGACCGGTCATTATTGTCACCACCATTCCCGCCTTGACCACCAGCTCCACCTCGACCACCATCACCTCCTTTCCCGCTACTTTCGATGGCAGACTGGTAGTATTCCCCTTTGACGTCACCCCCATCTCCACCATTACCACCACGTCCGCCATTACCGCCGTTCCCGCCGCCGATTCCCCACCGATAACTACTTGTGTCACCGTGGCCATAGTTGTCACCACCATTTCCTCCATCCCCACCTCGACCACCATTGCCACCATTGCCAGCCCTGACACTCGATCCTGGGCGGTAGCGATCCTGGTCAGACGAACTACCCCCGCCATTCCCGCCGTTACCCCCATTTCCACCTCGTCCACCATTTCCGCCATTTCCGCCACCAATACTTGAGTCTGATCGGTAGCGGTCCCTTTCAGGTCGATCTTCGGAACCGCCCCCGCCGCCATTGCCGCCATTACCACCGCGTCCGCCACGACCGCCATTACCAGCTCTCCCGCCATCGTCGCGAGATCTTGAGCGGTAGTAGTGTCCCTCACGATGGTCATTATTATCGCCACCGTCACCACCGTCACCACCCCTTCCACCGCGGCCACCATTACCACCGTCTCCCGCGCCGTGGCTTGAGCGAGACCTTGAGCGGCCGCGACCCCGAGACGAACCTCTCGAGCCAGATCTGGACCTAGAGCTGCCATGTCTGCTGCGGCTGCGGCCCCGAGACCTAGAGCGATCACCGTCTTCATCGCCATCGCATTCGAGCAAGCGCCGGAGATTCACAGAGTCACGAATTTGGATTGCCTGACGGTCAAAGGCGAGGATATGGTTTGGAAAGACGGTGACATCCTCGCTACAGACGTCATCACGCTTTCCTTGCTCGTGGCGGATACAATGAGTCAAGAGAGAATCAAGAAGGCGACGATTGACGTCACTGCCGCATCTGTCAGTGTCGTCCCTCAAGCGTTCGCGAGCGGCAGCAGGGTTCGAGAAGGGCACGCCAAGAATAAAACAGCGAGTGTTGGGGGTGAGGTCGAGGACGTCATCAAGATTCTAAAAGGGAAGGGGGAAATGAGATACTAGCAAAAAAGGCAGAAATGTAACAAACGAGAAGCCCGCCTTGTACGGTTGAACTGCCGACGAGAAGAAAGAGAGGAAGAAGCCTGTTCATGCTAGGCGGGCTTGATAAATTCCAAGAGGTAGATGGGGGTGTTATCGACGATGAAAGAGAAAAAAGGCGAGCATGGTTGGGTTTATATAGCGCATAATGTGAGACTTTTAAGCGAAAACCAACCAGAATGCGCCGATGGAGGGCCAACAGCTGCCAGTCCAAATCTAAATCCAAGAACTATTGAAAGCATTCATTACGTAACAACCACCATGAACGCCACCATCGAGTCGCTTTTTGGTCCCCCGTCTGAGCCGGTTGACATTCCTGCTTTCATCGAGGCGGCAGTAGCGCTCAATACCAGCGATTCAGGCTTCAGTTCAGAAGAAATAACAGATAAGTGTAGCGTTGCTGACCTTCGCGATGCACTTTTCGACACGTGGAACAACCCCACACTCTCTGCTTATCTCTCTAAGGACCACGACCACACTGTTACGTCCCTCTATTCGGCAATAAAGTCCTCAAAAAACAAACGCAAAGCCAATCTACCAGAGCCTGACAGTCTCCCACCTGAGGTTGCGGCACTCCAGAAAAGTCTCGAGTCGGTAAAACTTACCAGTTGGAAGTACGTGCGCCACAACCTTTACAAACTCTGATGCCCACTTTTCTGTAGGCTCAAAGTCGAATCCACAACCTTCATCAGGCCTTCAAAGAACTCAGACCAAAATGTTCTTGCCCAAATCGTATGTGCTGCCTCAAGCAATTCAACAAGCATCTAATTCTCCTCAAGATGCCTGCACCAGAACCATCCACACACTTATCCGATGAAGAAATCAAGGCAATTTTGACTGTATCAATACACACCAGGTCTACCTGGACGTCTGGATACGTCAATCGCTCGTCCCAGCATGCACTACTCTCCTCGCAGACGCTGGGGGACATTTTCCGGATTTTCCCATGTACATCAAAGGAGATTGTCAACGATGATTTTGTGGAAAACCCTCGCTTGAAGGGGGGCGCAGGATGTGTTATCTGTATCGATGACTTGGCCTACGGCGACGGGTCTTCAGGGGAAGATTACGCCGAGTAGGTTCTCTATGTTCATACTTCGAAGCGCGGCTGAATGGTATCAGGAAGCTCATAACGCACCTCGGAAAATTCTCCAAAGATACCTCGATCACTAAAGCCCCGACTTCAATTTATGAGACACCGCTATCAACCCTCAGACTTCGAGTAAACCATCCATACTGGTTGCTCCACCAGGGAAATTGTGAGCACTTCGTTGTCATAGATCAAATCAGGTAAATAGCTCAGTTACGCTTCTGAAAACGATTTCTCACTCGTTACTGATTAGGCTTCAGCACCCCTCAGATGCCCGTTCTGGGTATCCTTTAACACTTCAAATCACACCACCTCTACTTGATATTTGTCGCGCTTGTGTCAAGGTGCCTGCTTTCGTAGCAGTCGTTGGAGACGTTAGATTGGGGGAGAGTCCTTGCTTGCTCTGCGCGCCGTGTTGGAGACAGATGGGCGACCCGCCTATTGATTCTGGTGCGGTCATTCAGCAGCTGCCTCGGCATGAATTAGGATGGTGAACCAACCCGTTTATATATATCCTAATATTCTGTCGCTGTAAAAGCTGAAGTGTTATCATGGAATCTAAATATATTGCCGTGAAAATAGCCGTGACGGTGATCAGAATAAACCCTGTTTAAATTTCCGCTGCGCTGCTTAGTAAACCAATGACCGTGCCGCCATCCACAACTGAGCTGATCACCTCTCTTGAACAATACAGCGACGTATTCTCATGGATAAACGACACCTTTGACACTTCCGAGGGTGACGAAGAAGTCCCTCCGACAGAGCTCACCGAACTAGACGAGCTCATCACCCAACTCCTGGCTACCCTCGACATCGCCTGCGAAGACACGTCCTCGCAGCTCGAACGTACGATCGACGACGTGTCTCGGGGTGTTCCCCGCCTTACCTATGACTTGCATTTCATGAAGGATAGTGCGATATCATTGCAATCGTCTCTGGTCAGAGTCCTCGAAAGCGCAAAAGATGCAGTCCCAGATTCCACCAGTTTGGCGCTTGATCACCTGCGGCATCTGGACTTGGTCAAAAGACGCATGGAAGCTACTAGGGACGCGTTGAGGGAAGCTGAGAGTTGGAGCTCACTCGAGCTCGAGGTGACCACGCTATTGGCAGAGCGCAGCTACGCGAAGGCTGCTGAGAGGCTTTCTGAAGCAAATCGGAGCATGATGGTCTTCCATAACACACCCGAGTACGAACCTCGACGAACTCTCATGGTCAACCTGCAAAATCAACTCGAGGCCTCCCTGAGCTCAGCCCTCGTCGCTGCGATCAACTCTCAAGATGTCGCCGTCTGTCGAAATTACTTCTCCATATTCTCCCACATCCAAAGAGAGTCAGAGTTCCGAAACTACTACAATGCATCGCGTAGGGCAGCTGTGGTCACCCTTTGGCATGACGTTTCACTGGTGGATTGTGAAGATGCGGTCACTTCACCCGCTGTAACCTCCGAACCTTTTGCCGCCTTCCTTCCCAAGTTCTACGAAGCATTCAGTTCCCTTCTCGATGTTGAGCGCGTCTCAATACCAGCGATCTTTCCCGACCCAGCACTAACACTTTCCGCATTTATATCGTCGACCCTCATATCCCTTCAACCCACCTTTCCTCAAAGACTTTCTTCCCTCTCTACGCATCACAATGAGGCATTCCTCCATCACTTGATATCTTCACTCCGAGCTACAGAGGAATTTGCTGTGGGCGTAGAGAAAATCATCGAAAAGATGGGATACATAGCTGCACCGCCTGGATCTGATACTCATAGTCCTGATCTTTCTCCTCCCACCAATCCTCGGTCCCACGCGCGGCGGCGATCGTCACGAATGTCGATATCCTGGAGACCTGGAGCGCATCCACTTTCTTCTGCACCGGGGGCATCCTTCAAACCCCAGATTATTGACGGTATGGAGTGGGACCAGGAGCTCTTCCAGCCATTCCTCGACTTTCAAATGGATTACGGCTCTTTAGAAAGGCGACTCCTGGATAGCGCACTACATAAAATTATATCCAGTGATACCACTGATCGGATACCAGATGCCGACCGTGCTCGACTATTAAGGGAAAGGGCTGTCGACGTCATTACTGCAGCTGAAGAAAGTCTGACCCGCTGCACTGCATTCACTCATGGATATGGGTCCGTCGGTCTTGTGTCCGCACTCGACACTTTTTTCAAGTCCTTCATCGACATCTGGACAGCTGACGTTCGCTTGGAAACTCAGTATTCGTCGTCAAACTCACAAAGCCCTGCATCTGGGGATGATTTATCTGACATGGACTACTCAGCTCAGGATTGGTCTGATTTCCAGCGTTCCCTGCATCTTTTATCGTCCGCACGCGCGGTTTATGAGCGAATTTCCAGCTTTGAGGTGAAACTACGATCGAGTCTGGCGCAAACTGCGATGCGCTTCCGTTTGGTGAGGGATGACCCCTCCAACTTTACTATTGCGCCTTCAAAAGGAGAGAATCAGCTCCTCGAGCAGTCACCTTTGAATTCGGTGGACCTCCACTCACTGCTTGACAGCGTAGAATCGGACCCCCGTTCTCGCGAGTCAGTTCCATCTTCCCGCCACAGCCAAACGACCACTTCTCCAGTCTCGCTTGACCCTCTGCTCGTAGAGGCACGCCGGGCAGTGTTCAATTTTGCCAACACATGCCAAACATCGTTACAGGGAACTATTTTGTCACCACTTCGAAAGCACCTCGCCTCCTACGCCTCGTCACCGACATGGAATGCACTCGGAGACCCCAAATCCAAACGCATTATCACAGCAAATGACCTACAAGTGCCAAGCTTTTCGCTATCACCCAGCGACACAGTACAAAGGGTGGCCGAAGGCCTGCTCAACCTTCCACGGCTTTTTGAAGTATACGCCGACGACGATGCCCTTGCATTCTCCGTTCATACTCTCCCTCATGTTGATGCGGAGTCCCTGAAAGGATTTTCAGAACAAGCTTCCAACGACGCACTTCCGCAGTCCTCTCACATGCGCCGCGCTTCGCTATCGACAGCCAAGCCTATCCCGCTGGATCCCGAAGCGGTATCTTCAGCATGGCTATCATCCCTGGGTCATACACTTCTCGAACATCTCACCACTTCCATACTCCCAAGCATCACTTCTCTATCACCCGCGGGGGCAGCACAGCTAGCGTCAGATTTAGAGTACCTATCGAATATCGTGCGCGCCATCAACGTGGAGTTCCCTGAACTCGACAGGTGGAAAGAGTTAGTGGAGCTCGATGATGATGAGGGGAAAAAGCGGCTGTCTGAAGCTGAGGACGTCGACCATGTCTTGCGCATTGTGGCGAAACTTCGTAGATGGGAGAGATGAATATGATCATACGCCAAGTAGGTCATTTGTGCTGAGATATTTATAAAAAGAGTCCTTTAACGTGCTATAGGAAATAATGTTGGTTTCCTGTACATGTTCATCTGAGGGCGGGCCTGGGGGTATATGTAGAAGCTTGTGTAGATATGTCATAAGTAGTTCAAGGCTTCAAGCGCTCGAGGTTATTATTTACTCTCCGATCGTTTGCCAAACAATGCTCTTTCCAGTGTCTTAGTAAGCTGAAATTCAGAGCTGCTAATACTACTCTTACAGGTCGTAACGATGGCATCTGCGTCTGGTGTGTGCTTTCTCAAGTTTCATATCAACAAAATGCTAATCATTGAATGCAGCTATTGGAAAACTATCCCGTGAGGAGTTCAGGCGCCAAAAGGATCTTGATGCGGCTCGAAAGGCTGGTACTGCTCCTGCGGCGTTGGACGAGGAGGGCAGACCTATCAACCCTCATATTCCCCGTAAGCTCTCATTTTTGATCTAATACCTCCAATGTTCAAAATATTTGATTTCACCAGAATATATCTCCCAAGCACCATGGTACTTGGACACTGGTGCGCCCTCCCTAAACCATCAGCGACGACCAGACTACGACAGCTCTGCCAATAAACTCGATGAGTGGTACGACCGCGGAGCAAAGGCCGGCCCTGCTGCGAAGAAGTATCGCAAGGGAGCCTGTGAGAACTGCGGCGCGATGACGCACAAGAAACAGGACTGCTTGGAGCGACCGCGGAAGAAGGGTGCCAAATTTACGAACAGCGACATCCAAGCGGATGAAGTTATCCAAGATGTGGCCAGCGGATATGACGCCAAGCGTGACCGGTGGAACGGTTATGACCCCGCGGAACACAAAGCAATTTATGAGGAGTATGCAGCGGTCGAGGCGGCAAGGCAGAAGCTGAGGGAAGAGGAGATTGATAACCAGACAACGACCGATTTGGCTGCTGTGCGGAAGGTTGCAAAGGCAAGTAAGGGCGAAGGGAAGCAAGGCGATGCGGATTTTGGGTCGAGTGATGAGGAGGATGCGGACGAAGACAAGTATGCAGACGCGGCCGATGCGGTGGGGCAGAAACTGGATGCGAAAACGCGGATAACTGTCCGAAACCTTCGTATTCGAGAGGATACCGCGAAGTACCTTATCAATTTGGACCCAGAAAGTGCTTACTATGACCCTAAAACGCGTTCTATGCGTGACGCCCCGGACAAAAATATCCCTCCAGAAGAGGTAAGCTATCCTCTGAGAACCGTTTCTCTTCCATCTGACACGGCTTAGGCTGTCTTTGCTGGCGACAATTTCTTCCGTTACTCTGGTGAAGCGCCAGAAGTCCAAAAACTTCAACTATTTGCATGGCAAGCTGCTGCGCGCGGGAACGATGTTCATCTCAACGCGAACCCTACACAAGGCGAACTACTTCACCATGAATTCCGGCAAAAGAAGGAAGAGCTGAAGGATACATCTAAAATCAGCATTCTGGCAAAGTATGGTGGGGCCCAGTACCTGGAGTCAGCGCCGAAAGAACTGCTACAAGGGCAAACGGAGGATTACGTGGAATATTCAAGAAGCGGTCAAGTCATCAAAGGCCGTGAACGAGCCAAGGCAAAATCAAAGTATCCTGAAGATGGTATGTATCTCCACTCCGCTCATATTGAAACTTGTGTTAACCTCAATAGTCCTTGTTAACAACCACACATGCGTCTGGGGCTCCTGGTACGATCCCTCGACATCTACGTGGGGCTATGCATGCTGCCACTCTATCATACACATATCCTACTGTTCGGGTTTGGCTGGCATTGAAGCTGCTCAGGCATCCAGTGCGCAACATCTCCTTGCCGCTGCCCCCAATAACGCACCTCCGGCAAATTCTGCCGAAGCATCCACGTCTAAAGAGGACGATCAACCTATTCAACGAATAGAACAAAACTTCTCCAAGAAGCGGGTTGGTGAAGGAGATGTTCAGTTGGATAAAGAATCTCTGGCACGTGCGTTGAACGAGGAAAAGAAGAGGAAACTAGGAGGTGCCGACGACGATAGGTCTGGGAAGAAGAGAAAAGGTGTAATGGAATCCGGGAGTCATGACGTTACTGAAGAGGAGCTCGGTGCGTTTCCCTACATTCTCGGTATAGTAACTTGTTCTCAACAATTTTTGGCAGAGGCCTACCGTATGAACCGCCGCCAGATGGAAGACCCTATGGCGAACTACGTTGACACCGAGATCTAGTTCTCTCAATTGTAACTTGCATTGTATATTATCATATGTGTAAAGCATCTGGAATCGACGTCACTACCACTGCGTCCTTCATGTGGGACTTGATCTGACCACGAGTCGCGAGTCTCGCCCGTGTTTGACGTCGAACGGTTACATCTTGGGAGATATCCGGAGCAGCAACCGTAAGAATTCACATGTGGAGGCGATTAAAAACCGCCTGGCATATAAGCATGGAACCACCCACGAGATTTGCGCTATACCATTCCCACAAACTGCACCATGTCTGTACCAAAACCATTCACAATCAACGTTAGCCCAGAGACATTGGACTGGGTTACAGACCGCGTCAAAACAGCGCGTATCATCCCCGACGTCCAGCACCCCAAGGGGAAGGAATGGGACGACGGAATCCCTACGTCGACCATGCAAGAGTTGGTCGATTACTGGCGAGACGAATTCGATTGGAGAAAGGTTGAGGAGAGGCTTAATTCGACATTCAAGATGTTCACTGTGGACATCGAGGAAGGAGGAGAGACGCTAAACGTCCATTTCGTACACCACAAGAGCACACGAGAGGGTGCTATTCCTCTCATTTACGCACACGGCTGGCCTGGTAATTTCCTTGAGGTACGTTCGCAAATTTTGCCAATGTAATAGATATAGTGCTGATACCAGTCTACAGGTGGAAAATCTACTCAAGCTCACTGAGCCGGAAGATCCAAAACAACAGGCGTTCCACATCGTCGCCCCTTCTATCCCCGGTTTTGTGTTCTCGTCCGCACCCAAGGTAAGACTCCCGCTCAATAACCGAGGCAGTTGTTGACGTCACTCCAGGCGCCCGCCTTTTCTGTGGGACGCATCGCTTCCGTCTACCACAAACTCATGCAGACCCTCGGCTACAACCAGTATGTTGGCCAAGGCGGAGACTGGGGATCGTTCATCCTCCGTTCCATGGCGATCAGTTTCCCCGACGCGTGTGCCGGTATCCATCTCAACTTTGTTCTCGCCATTCCTCCGTCGCCGCTCAAGAACCCACTCACCCTGCTCTGGCTGGCACTGCGGTGGTTTACTCCCGAAGAAAAGACTAAACTCGGACGGATGCAGTGGTGGATGAAAGATGAGTCGGGTTACTCGAAGATCCAGGGAACCAAGCCGCAGACAATTTCTTACGCCCTCATGGACTCCCCTATCGGAATGCTGGCTTGGATTCGCGAGAAGATCGAGGGCCTGGTTGATCCGGACTTTGTCTGGTCAAAGGAGGTTGTGATTACTTGGACCATGCTGTATCTGCTCTCTGGAAGCGCTGGCCACGCGAGGATTTACAAACAGGCAACGGTTCTGAAGGGTGAAGTGCTGGATAAGGCGATATCCAAGGATGTCGCGTTCGGCGCGAGTTGTTTCCCGCGTGATGTTGGATATATTCCCAGGTGGTGGGCGCAGGTGGGCATTGCCGAGAACATTGTGTTCTGGAGGGAGCACAAGAAGGGAGGACACTTCCCGGCAGTGGAGTGCAGCGATGTGCTTACAGCGGACTTCCTGGAGTTCGTGGAGACGATCAAAGGGAAGCGACGCCAAGCGCTGATCGAGGCGGGAAAGGACAATTGAAAATGTAGACGCTCCCGATTTGGACACGCGCCTATTTGTCTCTATTTATATAGCGCTTAATATACAAACAAAGCAACGTGCATGACATCTGTGATGAATATTCGAGAGCCAATCCTCGGCTTTTCGCCTACGACGACTGCTTGTATGACTTTAACTTAACCATCCTCCATGATATCACCTGCGCCTGCTCTTCTCGTCGGCCTTGGAGCTCGTATCGTCCTGGACTGTTTCACCCGCTCAGGAGAAGCCTCTATAAGGGACTTCGTCTTGATCGGCGTCTGGCAGGGCGTCGGTCTTCATTACGCCTCTAAAATTACCTCCATAGCCATCGTTGTAGGCTTGGGAATTTTCACAAAACTCCTCGTTGAGTTTAATCTCATTCACGACATCACTCGTACCGTGACTACTCTCCTCGGTGTTGCCCTCGGCGTGCTCTGCACAGAATGTCTGTCACAGTTCTTCGGCCCACCGAACGTGTCTTCCGACCCAGACAAGCGCCGGAAGAAGGTTATCACTCCAACTGTGGTCAGCGGTCATACACTGCGACGAGAACGGCTGGTCCAGTTTCAAGGCAGTGGCGGCGAGGGGGACAGCGCCGACCCTAGGCACAGGGCTTTCAGGGAAACAGTACAAACGGTCTCCGACATTACTTCCGTCGACTCCAACTCGGAGATGCTTGGACCCAGGGCTTCCATGTCACCTCTTGATCGCGAAATTGCAGCCCTACGGACCCGTGCATCGCTGGCCGATAGCGAACGCCGGCGTTTCAAAGAAGAGAGGAAATGGGCCATATCGCAGGGTAATATGGCCCGTGCCGAACAGATGAAGCGGCAGGTCCAGCGTTACACCACACTCATGCAGAGTTTCCACCGAGAGGCAGATAACAAATTACTTGAAGGTGCGTAAACTATAAAAATCCTACCTTGTTTACACTATGTAACGTGCAATACAGCTTCAGCCAGTCGGCCACGTCAAAACATCGAAGAACAAAGACCATCTTTCTTAAAACAACCGACCAAGCACCGCCGAGAACCGTCAAATGGGCAGAGCGCACGTGGCACAACGGCAGAAACGAACCTAACCAAGCGCCCAACCAAACCAGTGGTTCGTGAACTATTGCGATAATTTATTATTTGTTAGTTATCTCTTATCGGGTTTCTCTCTTCATCACTGAATGAAGTTTATCCAGCATTGTATAAGACTTTATAGCCCGCTAGGCCTTGGGCTACTGAGCCGCCCCAGCATCCAACTTTGGTTGCCGAATCGCAGAATCGCAGTCAAACGCTATCTCTTCTACCCGTCGTTTTCTGCCTCGAAGAGTTGAAAGCGTGTTACTGGCCATCAGGTTGCTGTTGCTGTATAGTGCAACGGGTTAATGTACGGGGCTTGCGATCATGACATATTACGAAAGAATTTGTTATTTTACGATGGAATCTGGGACTTTTGTAGATACCCAACGCATAGATAATGGTTACAAGTGGTGGTTTCGCTATGTCTGTTCCAGTTAACCCGTTTAGTACATGATAGAAGTCGTCTTGCAGTGGTAGGCAGTGTAGCGCTATCGCAAACACAAGCACTAACTCATATCTAGGTGTCAATATATGCTCTCCTTCAAATGGTGAATCTATTGCAACAAGACGTTTGGGAGCTCAGACTCGGATAATCATGTTAGGTGGGAGTGCTAGGTTTTACTAGATGATCTGCCAGTGGTGCTCAATTTCCTTTCCTACTACTAGCCGTCTCGAAGAGGTCGGGGCGCGAAGGGGAATCGAAAGAAGTCACAAAGCCTTCCAAGGTTGATAATGTCAGGAAAAATAAGCTGCCAGAGCCTGCCGGATTTGAAGGCCGCGCCGAGCTTAAACGTCAAGACAACCAGCAACTTTGCTTACAAGGCAGACAGGCCAAGATTTCCCGAGGCTGCTGACCCAGTGAAGGGGGATGTCCTCTGGCGGAACCGACTGGGAAGGTTCTAGAGATGGCCAAGAATTCTGCGACATGGTTGAACGGTTCGCATGCAGTAAAATGCGTCGGATAGTACAATAGGAATGACAAGGTCTTCGACTCAAACGCTTGAAGGGCAAACAGGCCTAGGTATGTTCATGTCCTTTTGTTCAAAGTGTTGGACTCGACTCGGAGGGCGTGACCTAATATCATTTACTATCATTGGCTGTCCTCACCCTGACCTGGGCCTTTCCATCATCCAACTTGAACGTTTGAGAATGCGTGCCGTACGATGTCTAATATGTAGGATTTCAGATCACGCTCTTTATCACCCGTGCTGCAGGTCGCGTACATTAGACATGTCTGCCTCAGAAAACTAAATTTATATTCCTGCTCTAGGGTTTGGACGCGGAATTTCCTGGAAAGATGATGATAGATTGCAGATAACAGAATGACCTTCAAGAATGCCCTCCATATCGCCACCAGAGATATAATTTTGAAACTGGTCATCCCTGACTGCGCCCTAGGTCTGACGAAGTGATTCAGAGATGTCAATTAAGTCGCGTTCGATGAGTTGGAGGTATAATTCCATATATCTTGGATTCCATTTATTTCAACCTCAATTTACTTAATGACCTTCATAATGTGTTTCGCAGCAATACATGTCGGAAATAATCGAGACGCCCGGGCCCCATGTACACAATCTATGGCGTAAGAACATTATCTTTACTTCTCTAGCTTCTACGCTCATGAAAATACCAGCGTTTTCTACGAAACCTTGCGACTTTTCCCGCCCGTTAAGTTTACATCCTTTATCCCAGGTCAAATATCATGAGTCATTAATATACTAGTGGCTCAACAACTGCGCCACCGCCACGGTATGACACATAATAATTCAGTTTTTGGCAATTGGTATAGATATACTTGGCTGACTGTCTTACTATCTCTCTTACAGTACACCAATAACGTTGGAGGATTTAACTAGGTCTACATTTAAAACGTAGAAGGAATAGTACATGTGTTGCGGTTAAGATAGCGATGCAAAGAAAGAATAGCAGGACACAATACAGAGATAAAAGAAACCAAGCGATTGATGTGTCATCGATAGGACTTGCCATTGGTTCTCATCGATGTGTTCGGGATCGACGTGGACCCGTTGGGCTTCGACGAAGAGCTACCACCCGCCCGTGGTTTCTTCAGAGCACTATTCTCCGACTGTGCCCTGGGAGCGGCTTCCTTCATGACCATTTTTGCATGTATCTCCTGAAGTTTAGACGCTTTCACTTTCTTGGGCCAGAATAGTGTGACAAAACTTGGAAATCAAAGGTTAGCAGGCCTATGTAATTGAAAGCAGCGGGTTGACGCACGTCCAGAGATGTCTTCGCCAGCGTTCCCGGTCCTCCCCTGCCGCTTGTTTGGCCGCCAGAACATGTTCTATGCGACGCCCGATGGCTGCCAAGGACTCTTTCAGGATCGCCACCTTATCATCTCGTTCCATCTTTTCTTCACCCGACAGTTTGAGTTGTTTCTGTGAAGGAATACATAAGTCCACAACCATTGGTCGTTAAAGTAGACGTACTAGCTGCTTCTTGACGGGTCGCAATTCTTCCTTCGTTGCGCCTTCGTCCATTGAAGGGCTAGAATGAAATGGAATTGCGCTGAGAAAAACCAAAGACTAGGTAGGACCCAAAGTACTCACCATTCATCAGAAGATTCCGAGTCTGTGAAGGTCGGTGTCGGCCGTCGTTTACGCTTGCGAGAACTGCTATCATCAACGGAGGCCACGGCTTCACTCTCCGCCCGCCGCTTCAAGCTGCTGTGCGACGATGAGTAGGCCATGGCTGTCGGGGGAGGGGAGGCCGATACCTTTAGCTGGCCTTTGTTCCGGAGGGAACTCTCGTACGAACGTAGCTTCTCGTCATGCTCTCGCAGCATACCCAAAAGGAAGTCGCCCCGACGAACAAGGTGAATCGCGTTTGGGATAGGTCTGCTCGCAGAGTCTTCCCCCTTCTTTCCCTCTTCCAGGAAAAACTTGCCATCGAGTCCAAGTTTCGCGTCCTTCGCCATCGCTTCCCAATTGCCGAAGCCGTAGATGAATGCACCAACGAGAAGCATTGAGTCGTCCTGTGGCCCCCAGCGTCCCGACCAGTTAAGCGTCGGTCGAATGTTCTCCATTGGAAGTGACCACTTGTAAGGATCGTCGAGGTCGGAGAGGATGTTGTATAGTATTCGAAGATCGCGATTCCGCGAAAGGACAGTTTCGGCATTGATGTTGCCCACACCGCGGCAGGTAACCAAAACCGCTTTGCTTTTCTGTGCATTGGTTAATGTCTCGCCAGCAGCAATACGTGCGCGTTTCTGGTCCTCGCTGTCCTTTACGGCTTGTGCACAGATATCAATGATCTCGTCTGCGACATCAAGCATCATACCCCTGTTCTTGTCTTGCAGTTTAGACTCATTGACCTGGCCAACCGAGGCGATGAGCTCCAAACAAGATTTTAAAATGCGGTAGACATACGATGATATCATAGCGCTGTCGAATATCTCCCCACCGCTGCAAGCTCCGGATGAGGACACGTACGTCCCGTTCCTTCAATTCCATCGCTTTCTGAGAAGCCGTTTTCCTTGTCGGGCCCGGGGCCTTCGGCTTTTTGGGAGCAGTGGTCGGAGCCGGTTGGTCGACGTCCATACCCTCATAAGACACCTGCGCATGTGTCCGTTTACGGTCGCGGGACTCCTGCGCCGTCATCTCCTCGGCCTTTCGCTGTTCGCTCTCGTTCTCGTACTTCTGGCGTTCTGCAAGGGGAATAATGTCGTCCCAGCTCATGTCGTTCTTCACGTCACTGACAGCGGCGAACTGGGCAAGGAAGCCCTCGCCACCAAGTGAGGTGCCACCATCACCGCCCTCCGCCATCGTTTCGTGATCCTCGGCGCGGTTTAGAATGTCATCTAGGTCCATCTCGTCCAGTTTCTTGTTCTGCTGGACGTCGTCCTTGTCGAACCTTGCGGGTGATGAGCTTGTGCAAAGAGACACGATGGGATAGATCAATCTCACATTTTCTGAGCACCATATTTCAGGACGGCAGTGAGTTCATCCTTGCTGAGGTTGTCGGGCTTGTGGGCGTCTTTAGGTTGGGCCTTGGAGCTCAGATGAGCCTGAGATGTGTCCATCTGGTTGATGACTATGGTGAGTTGATTAGTATTAGGTGGAGCAACAACACGAGAGAACAATGCGCACTGGCGTACTCCAACACCATCTTCTTCTTAGCTCGCTCCAGAACGTCTTCTTCCACTGTATCCTTGCTAACAAAGCGGTAAACGCTGACATGAGACTTCTGCCCTATTCTATGTGCACGGGCCATAGCTTGCAGATCGTTTTGGGGATTCCAATCACTCTTTGTGTGACGTGAGCAATCAGGAAACAAGAATGGCCAACGTCACTGACGTCGAAAATGATTACGGTATCCGCAGTTTCCAAGTTGATCCCGAGACCACCAGCACGCGTTGACAAGAGGAACGCGAAGTCCGTTGAACCAGGCGCATTGAAGTGGGCGATGGACTTCTTGCGCGCCTCAGACGCGACCATGCCATCTAGGCGCTGGTGCTGGTAATTCCGCAAACTCATGTAGTCGCTGAGGATATCCAACATCCTGACCATTTGACTAAAGATTAGTACACGGTGACCATCTTGCCGAAGTCGTGTCAGAAGTTTGTCAAGGAGTACCATCTTGCCGCTGCTCATGATAAGGCCCTTGAGTTGTTCGTCAAACACATCAGTCTTTGTTTCAGCACCGTCAAACAAAAATGGATGGTTGGCAGCCTTCTTCAGTTCCATTGCTGAAAATGTACGTTAGAACAAGGAAGGATGGAATGTTTGCGTACGCTTACCAATATTGAGCAAACTGATGTTATTGTTGCCATTCGCGCTCTTCACCAAGGCGTCGTAATTCTGGAGAGGAGTAAGAAATTATATCAAAAAACTCTTCGAATAGCATGCCTTTGTCAAGATACTCTTGTAGAAGTGGGTTTGTAGAGCACTCATTTCGACGCGCAAAATTCGCTCGCTCTTCGACGGTAACGATGTAAGAACATCCCTCTTGAGTCGACGAAGCATCAAGGATTCCAGCTGCTGGTGCAGTTCCTTGATCTTCACCTCATGGTCGACATCATTCAGGTCAAACTCGTTGGTAAGCGCGACTAAGAAGGGGACAAAGTCAGCCAGGCTGTCAGTAAATCACAGCCACAAGACTTACATTTTTCCGGCATCAGGAAATGCATCAGAGATAGCAGCTCTAAGAAGTGATGTGTCGGTTTAGTAATTAGGGACGGGAGGCTGCGCGGCGAAAGATAGACACGCACCCCTTACGTTGTTTTGCAACGGAGTGCCAGTAATGAGCAGTTTCGACGCAGCTGAGAACGATCGCAGGGCCTCATATAATTGACTTTCGGAGTTTTTGAGACGGTGCGCCTAGGATAGGTTGGGCATGAGCTCAATTGTACACCAATGATCATAAAGTGTATACCTCATCAACAGCTAATGCTTGCCACTTGATCTCACCGAGTTCTTTGGCATCCCGCAGTGTAAGTTCGTAGGTCGTCAATAAGACGTTCATCTTAAGCTTCTTGTTCGAAGGCCCAAATTCGTAGGTACGAATGACCTCCCGTGCAGGCGCTGTGCCGATGTAGGTGATGACATTCATATCCGGAGCCCAAGAAGCGAATTGGGATTGCCAGGCGGTAATCGTGGAGAGGGGGACAATGACCAGGAAAGGACCATACTGGAGCATTTCGTGGAATAGATAGGAAAGGAATGACACAGTCTGGACAGTCTGTCAAGCTTGAAGTGAGTATGTCATATTCCGCCACCAAAGTGTCAAGGTTCACCTTGCCGAGACCCATCTCGTCCGCTAAAATACCATTTTCCCCTTTGCTCCACAAGTATGCAAGCCAGTTGAGACCGGTCAACTGGAAATCTTTCAGTTGCCCGCCAGTCCTTGATATGTAATCAGGATCTTTATCGATTTTTTGGAATTGGGGGCGACCATGTCTTGAATACGATAAGCTCTTGTAGGGGAATTTACCTTCGGCCTCGCGCTGACGGTACGCTGCGATTTGCTCTTGTGCAGTAGCTTTGATGTCAGCCTGCGTCTCCCAAGTACAGTGTTCGTAGTTGAGTCCTGTCCATTTGCAGAAGTACTCCATATCACCTGTTTCGGCCTCGCGGTGCGAGAGGATGCGTTCCACGATACGGAAGGTTTCTAGATCCTCTTTTTCACGTTCCTTATCCAAATGAAGCGCTTCAATATCTTCACGAGTCAAACCTGGGGCAGCCAAGCGAGACTGCCAGATCTTGTACCCCTTGATATAGTTGTCTACGCGTTTCAAGCCTCGGAAGCGCTTGAGGAACTCGTAAGTCTCGTCCGTGTTGTGGAGGTGAGAGAAGCCTTTCCATTTGATGTGGAAACGCTGTCATGACGCATGGTGAGAAAAAGGCCGAATGTCAAGACAAGGTCCTCACAATGTTTTCGAACCACTTGTCTTCAGGGTCGTTTTCAAACCCTTCATCGCGACCATGTCCTAAGACCGCCTCGATCTCATGTTCTTCCTGATATTCGACGTTGGGGTCAACGTAGTATCCGTTCTCACCCTCTTCTTCGTCTTCGTACTTTTCAAAGTCTTGGACGTCATCGATATAGTTGGGAACCTTGCCACCTCTGCTGGAGACACGTATTTCTTCGGCAGAGGGTCTAGACTTCTTCTTCTTCTTGTGTGCACGAGAACCATATTCGGAATCGGAATCAGATGTTGACGTGTGGCGTACGGATGCTGGAATGGAAGATATGAGATTGTGGCGCTGCCGAGTGAGGGACGAAATGCCAACCCTTGGGGCGCACAGCTGCTGTAGCCGAAATTCTCTTCTTCTTTTTGAAGACCTTCTTTTTTCCGTATTCTTCGTCGGCGTAGGTGCCGTCGTCCTCATCATCATCATTACCATGATCGTCATCATAACCCTTAAGGAAGTATTAGTGAACATGAATATATGATGAAAAAATCAACACACCGAATCTTCTGCATCCTATCGGCAATGGTGGTGGTGGCGTTAAGCAGCAATGTGAGGGGCAGATAACAAAGACATACGGATTCGTGATGGTGTTGAGGAATAGAGTAGACACTATGAGCATTGACTGGGGGCGGGGAAGCGTCGTCGTCGATAGATTCACCATCGGCATCAGCGTCGGGCTCCTTGGGATTTGTGCTTTGATCGTTTTCAGAATCGACTTGCATGTCATCGCTATCGTAGTTGAGGTTAAGTTGACCAGGGTGGTGTGAGACAGGAGAGTCGGTAGAAGAGGACATGCTGAGAGGCTAGAGAGTGAGCATTCACTTTAGAGGCTGGGGGACGGGGAGGACAGTGAGGAGGGGCAGCAGACGATGAGCGGGGGAGATGGTGGGGATGGAAGAAGAGACGTTGAGTGGGACCTGGGCGCCAGGCATCGCCAACAGACAGATTTCACACGGCCAGCGTCGCTACCCCATCGTCACGGCCAACGCCGGAAGGGCCTTCGTCACCGGCGCTCGTGACGGACACTCCGATTCCGCAAAAACTCTGCATTTTGTGTAACAATAGAACAAACAAATATTATCATAGAATTCCTACATGCTAGACTTGCGCAGAATAATGGATGCCTTATCTGAGGGATAGGGCCTGGCTCACCAACGGCGAATGTGACCAGAGTACCGCCATTGTCACGGTGTCGAGTTCTCCGACACAAGTCCGACCACGCCCACGCCTCCACACGGTGAGAAGCCTTTCATGATGGATACATCACAAGGCCGCCCATCAGACATCTCCCATGGTGCCTCGCCCTATCAATGAGGCCAGAACTTGCCAATCCCCGCTCATCACTGCCGACGTCGTCCACAATATATGGGCCTCGGCTCCCGTGTTGTTCTGAACCCTGAAAGTGAGCGGACATAGGGGTCTCGTGAGGTCGAGGCGTGGGCTGTTTGATCGCTGTCTCACTCTCAGTCCGCTTTCAATTTGTGCCGCCGCCATCACCCCAGCAAGCACGTGTTCTTATTCCTCCTCCATGGATGATTCCAAGGGCTGTCATTTGTCCGTCGTAATCGACTTATCCCCTGCACAATGGCATCTCTCGGCTGCAGCTCCGCCTACCAACTTACACCCATTGCCCCTCAACTCCTTCCTTGCACAACTCCTTGCCTTCCTCAACGCCCACATCGCATCAAAACATGAAAACACCCTCGCCGTCTTTGGCGCGTTTCCTGGAAAAAGGTCTGCACCAGACCAATAATATCGTGTCGAAACTCACACCCCATCTACAGCATGATGCTCTATGCCTCCACTGATCCTGCCACAGAGCTCCAGGCTATTGATGCCAATTCCTATCCTCCATTCAAGCTGGTCGACTCCACAATCGTTACACGAATAATGGAAGAATTTGACGACCTAGGAGAGCCAGCAGAAGAGGGTTTGTACCGATGTCCCCCATCAATCTTCTTACTGACCTTGGTTTAGCCCCGACATCCCTTGTCAGCGCTCTCACAAAAGCGCTGTGTTGTAAGAATCTCCTCTGGACTATTATACCTAATGTTGCTTGACGTCATCAAAGATGTAAATCGTGTGTCAATACCGACCTCCTCAACTTCCAACAAACCCACCGAGGATCATGACCCCAACGTCTTGCCAGATCCTCGTATATTAGTCCTATCTGTTTCGCCGGATCTCTCGACGTCATACATTCCTATTATGAACGCTATATTCTCTGCCCAAAAACTGGTGAGTCTTTGGGCCTTGTTGCTCGAGATATCACGTCAAATAGGCCTATCAGAAAGTCACTATCGATGTCTGTCAAATATACGGCCCTGATAGCGTCTTCCTTCAACAAGCAGCTCATCTGACAGGTGGCTCCTATATTTTCCTTGAACGTCGGGATGCATTGCTGCAATATTTGATTGTATGAGATCTGCGACTCTTCGGACCATTTCGTTGCTAAACACGCCAGCAGATGTCCTTCCTGTCCCCGCCCTTGATCCGAAAAACCTTGTCGGTACCTACACAGGACAAGATCGATTTCCGCGCTGCCTGTTTCTGTCACAAGAATATTGTCGACATCGGATTCGTCTGTTCTATTTGCCTATCAAGTGCGTCGCTCTATCTCCTCCGATCGGTACCATGACTTTTATCTCCGGATCAGTATTCTGTCAGCCCGTTCCCGTCTGCTCAACTTGTCGGCAAGTTTACCTCACCCTTTATTACTGTCCCATGTCATTAATCACCGCGTTTCCTCATATCCAGGACCAAGTTCCCTATGAAGACACTCCAGAGATTGAGTGCCTCTCGGCCGATGCTTCCCTCTGCTAACTCGACGCCTTCACGAACGCCTTCCGGCACACATCAGGCGCGTCCTGCAGCAACTCCAGGTGCAACCCCTGGGCCTCCAGGCACCAATGGTTCTGCTTCGACACCACTGGGAGGCCTACCACATAGTGGAACAATAGGCAATGGCAGATCCGCTACTAATGGATCGTACACCTAGAGACTAACGACGCTGCAGGTCTATCCTTAGTGTTACATAGGCACTGCGGTGATGAAGATACGTGGTTCGCTGGTTCGACTAGAGTCGGTGTTCTTGGGTCGGCGAAGAACTTGCGTCTGTGGCGCATGAACTACGTTGTTCCGTTTAGAAGCATGTCGTACCTTAGGTGTAGTGCTCACGGAAGATGCGTACGCAATAGCCATACTGGGTGTCGTGAACGCGCACCAGAGGCGGACTTCAATTTGATTAGTTTCGTCGACAGAAAATATGGGATACCAACCGTGCGTCTTTAGTTCTTCCTCCTCGGCAGTAAGCAGGAGGACCCCCACGTCAGGATCAACAATACCCCGGTTTTGACAAGGTACTTTTTGCAATATTCAGGGCCTAAGTGTATCAAAGAGAAATTAGCCTCACCCCAGAAACTATGCAGAAGAACATGTTCGAGGATATCGTGTGGATCTGTATCGTTTTTGCTTGCTACCGCCGAACGGAACGCGTCTGCGATCGCGCGTGCCAGCATCGCCCGTACAATGTACTCCCCTGTGCCTATCCAAGTCCGTCAAACTTCATAGCAGACCCGCTACGGAAAATAACACACCCGATATACTGCACGCTATACTTAATCTCGCATCCGCGAAGTGTTCAGCCCAGCACCCTGCTCCGAAAATGGCTGCCTGCACACAAAACTTGAAATGACTGCTTCTCATGAGTATGCTGCCACTGACTTCTCCGATCCTCCCAGGGTGCTTCAACAGAATTCCGCCGCTAGACCGATGTAATACGTCAAGTGCTTTGGCATAAGCTCTTTCATCCAATGGCATCAACTGACCTGGACACGGCGGCCGCAACTGCCTCTGCATTTTGAAAGGCCACAGCACCTACTGTATCCTGAATGTCTGTGAGGCTTCCTGCAGCCATGCTTTGAGAGCTGGTCAGCCGTGTCTTCCACTTGACCCAATCATTCCGAGCTTTCGGGGATATTAGTGAATCAGGAATGACTGTCTCTATTGCCCTGTCAGCGCTATTCGCTATTGCAAACGCGTGTGCGCCTTCAGACACTAGAGTTCTGTGAAACACGATTACTTGTGCAGTAAAAGCGATCGCGAGCATCAAGTAAACTCGTACAGTGGTGGGACTCTTCCTAGAGGATCGAGTATTTTCGAGTGCTCGAGGACGGCGCGTGCCAGGCGGATGGGGTTCTTCACACCTGTTCAGGAGAACAATACTATGATCTTCCATCCCGCACGACGTAGAGCCTGTTCAAACACACCAGAGACGGCCCCTACGCTCCCAAAGTCGCCTGAGACGCCATCCATGATCGCAGCGTCGCATTCAACAGTGCCTTCCAGGGTCAAGTTGGAACCGTAGCCTATGATATGTCACAAGTGTCGTAAAAATATAGCAACCTCAAGCTTCCAATAGCCATATACCTGCGTTGAGACATGTATCGTCTTCCAAAACCGCGATGGCTTCTCCAACCATTGCGAGTGCCATGCGATTTGGATTTGGTGCAGCTCCATCATGCAGCTCGTTGTGTCGAAGTGTAGTGCCTTGCTCGGATATTTTTAGAGCCTCTTTACATGCACTAGGAGGAATTGATCACTGAACAATCGACATACAATTATTGAGACTCACAGTCGCAAGGCCTGCTTGATCTCCTTTTCGAGTGAGTAGCTGTGCATGCCTGCGCCCCCGTGGACCGCGATGTACACAGCATCTCGAGACATCGGCACCTAGAATTTAATATACAAGTTGAAGTTATCTGACAAGTTACCGATCAGCTTCAAGAGCTCGGAGCCGCCATCCGAACACCGCAAAACACGACTACAGATCCGAGATATCTACGCCACAAATTCACAAAATGGGCAAGCTACATAGCACACTACATTGATGTTTAAAGATTCTACATATATCTATTTAAAAATAAGATATGTGATACCATCAGACAATTGCTGAAAGATCGAAGGTCTTTTCGCCGTCCTTGCGAACCGCAACGCCCTTCTCGGTGACAATCGCAGTGATCAGCTCAGCGGGAGTGACATCAAAACTGGGGTTGTATATCCCCTCCAACCCACGAGGGGTGATCATCACAACCGCCTGCTCATCGCTGCTTTCTGCGCCTGTGTGAAGGGCGCCACGAACGAGACAAGCTTCGATAGCCGGGCGCTGTTCGATGGGGATCCTATGTTTATTGATAGAATTAGTAATTATTCTACGTCGCATATTAAATGCCTTTACCCAGATCCATCTGCGACATCCAGGTCAACTGTGCTGATTGGGGCGACCACGATGAACGGAATGCCATGCCGCGCGGCAAGAACTGCAGCATTGTATGTTCCAATCTAAATCCATTAGTGGGTATCAAAGAAATTGAAAGATCGAGAACAGATACCTTATTGGCTGTGTCGCCATTCCTTGCTATCCGATCGGCACCGACAGCTGTTGAGGTGTGTTAACCGACAGAAGGGCCCCTACACGGTACGACTAACCGACAGCATGGATATTGTGATGCTGGAATAGTGAGCCAACCATGGTGTCACAAAGCATGACTGAGGGAATCTTTAGTGTTTGAAGTTCTAGTGCGGTGAGTCTGATTGTAAGGCCGAATTAAAGACAATTTCAACACCAATTAATTCAAGTACCTTGATCCCTGGTGGTAGGGCGTTGTTTGCGTATAGTATGCCTTCTCCAGTTTTCCGGTCTCGTGAAGATATGTGATTAATCCCAATGCTGTGCCATAGCCCTGTCATGTGTAAATTATACGCGACCATGAGCACACGAAACGGAGTGCCTCACTGAAGTTGCTAGAGATCCTGTGTTGCAAACTGTCATGACATTGAGGCCAGAGCCAGTGTTTTCCGATCCTACATGCTTCAGAAGCCAATCTCCTCCCGATTTTGACATCTCCTTGTTGCGCCCAACGTCCTCGTCAGCTATCAATTTTCCTTCAGCGATTAGCGTATCAGCAATGGCGCGCGCACTACTCTGTGCGGTCAGCGAAGCTGAAAGATTGTTTTGAAGACGGCGAGTAGCTGCGCCAAGGTTCACAGCGGTGGGTCTGGCGGTATAGAGGAATGCTAGAATTTGTTCAACATGAGCCGCCAAGGCCTCCGGGGACGCAAGAAAATCAGGGCTGGGGGAGGCAGTCAAAGCTTTGGTAAGATGGTAAGATAAGGAAAGTGATGCGAGGGATGCTATCGCAGGTGCGCCTCTAATCTATTTACAACGGACATCGATGAGACGGGCACAACCTAAAGCATTATAGCTTTACCTTCATGGACTTGATCGCATCGTGAGCTTCCTCGACAGTATTTATCTCAAGAAACTCTGTTGTGTGAGGCAAAAGCAGCTGGTTGACTATTTCTAGCTTGCCATTGGAGGTGCGAATAGACGTGAGAGGAGCCATGTTCGACGATAAGATGATAATAGCCCTGCCAGTGGCCCGATCGCACAATGTTTGATCGAGGCGTATTTGTTCATGTATCATTCGGGGGATGTAACAAGGATGGACAGAATCACATGCCAATCTATCTGTCGCTGGCCACTGTTTATAAAACTACTATGCACTGCTGGGCTCACATGCTTCACCTTTCTCCATCGATTGCTATACTATGATTGACCACATAGTTGGCCGTCCCAATCCTTCGTGGAAGAGAGCTCAGGTCTGTCCAGTGTTTACGCTCTCAGTTAGTCTTCCCCTCAATTGACTTCATATCGGCGTATGCGATGTCATTAGGTCTTCCTTGTCATTTTCTTCTGGTTATGGCGGATAACACGAGGAAATTCTGGGCCACCACGCATTCTATGGCTTCGACAGGTCAATCGAGGCCTCAGTACGATTAAGTTTACAACCATTTCCACGCAATCGCTTACTACTTGTCTAGAACGATACACACCCTGGCAGCTCATCCTCAGCACATTGACGACATTGTATGCTGTTCGAAATTTTGACAAGATTCTCGGACTCGGTTGTAAGACTTATCGTTACATTTTATCTATTCGTACTGTTGACGGATAAAAATAGCTCCAGAACCTCTCGCTCGCCTAGTCAGTCCCCTTTGTTCACAATGACGACAACTATTTGATCACCACACAGTATTCCCCGTCATATTACCGCGCTACTTGGATCAATACAGGGTTAGAGGCCGGATTCGCGACAGCCATGTCAATTCGTCCCAAGTGGCTACGGGACATATGTTCAATCGTGTTTTCGGCATACTATATAATCTACGCGAATGAAGGCGACGAAAAGGTGCTTCCTTGATTTGCGTCTTCTCTTCAGGGTCGCGCACTCAAGCATATGACATTTTGACAGTTACGAAGGTTTCGAGCAGTGCCAACGGTAGAAATGCTCCGTACAACTTGGGAGAAGACCACAAATCCTTACGTTCGTGTATCTCCTCAGTCGCAAATATACTGTGCCTTACTTAACCTTTTAGATTCGGATGGCAACACATCTTCCGTGGTTATCTATGCGACGCAAGATCCTTCTCCCTCGGCCCAAGTTTTCGCAGTATTCGCGCCCAATCACTGCGTACCTATTTTTTCACCCACACGAATCTCAACTGCGTCGTGCCACCGACCTAATTTTGGATTTTCCTGGCGGAGGATTTGTAGCGATGTCTCCAGAGCACCATGAAGAGAGACTCAGGATGTGGGCACTTCAAACTGGAAAGCCAGTCCTTTCGATAGATTATGGGAAGGCCCCTGAGTGTGCGTTTAAACATGACATGCTCAAGTTTCTCTCTAAGTAATTTCCAGATCCATATCCATTCGCTATCGACGAAGCCTTCGATACCTACAAACTATTGGTCGAGTCGGGTGCGCACTGAGATTTTCTTGCGCCTTCATGATATTTTAACAGTTCACTAGTTGGTCGAGTAATAGGGATGTCTGGCGAAAAGCTCAACATCATCATCACTGGAGATTCCGCGTTAGTTATCCAACCATCCTGAATATTCTTTTTGGAATTAAATTGTTATATTTTTAACAGCGGCGCTACTCTGGCTGTCAACATTATATTTAAGATGCTTGAACTTGAATTTGCACCCCAATCCCGCAACGAGCCGATTCTCCCTCATCCTCTAGCCCTGGTCCTCAATTACGCAGCTCTTGATTTCAACTTCACCTCTTGGATGACCCCAGAAAACTTGAAAGTTCTCCGGTCGGAACAGTCCACTGGCAATCTACCTGGACTCAGCGAGCTCGCAGCTCAGAAGGACCATCTACAACACATCGTAAGCATTTCACATCAACATACTTACACACGTCTAACGTAGCTTGTTACAGAGTCCTCTCAGTATGGTGAAGGATGATAAGTTCGGTGTACCGCGGAGGCGACTAAAGAGAAAGGCTAGCTGGAAAGATACGCTCCGGGGTTTGACCAGCAGCACAGAGACTGTTAAATCATCAGCAAACAAATCATCGACTTCTGCCGTGAAGATTCCTTCTAGACGTGGTACATTGACCAGTCGAATGACCAACGACCAGACTGATGGCGAGGGCGACCTAGCAGATGCCGAGAGTGACGAGGACGAAGATCAGGATGACTTCCGGCAACAGAAGGAGGAAGACCGCCCCATCCGTGCTCGTGTTCGATTCAACTATCCCCATATTGGGAGTTTGCCTCCCGTCAGCCTTACTGAGTCTGCAGTTGAACAGCAGCAGCAAGAGTTATCAGCTGCTGTTGAGGAGGCCGATTCAAAGGCTAGCAAGGTATTCGGTCGCAAAAACATAAATGGGCAAGGCAGAGAACCCATTGGTACACGACTAACGATGACGAGCCGCACTGGCTACTTCCAGGATAGGATCGTCTCTCCCAGTATGGTGCGTTCAACTAGTCCCTGGTCGAGTGCAATTCTTATCACCGACCTAGATGCGTGCCATGGCAATTCTGTACATCGGGCCCCATCGCAATCCCGATTTCGCGACTGACTATCACATTTCACCTATCCTGGCACCCGCCCGTCTCCTGGCTCAGTTTCCACCATTGCTTCTTCAGTGCGGTGAGAAGGATCCATTCGTAGACGACACCGTGATATTTGCTGGCCGTGTACGTGAGGCCAAGCGAGCGCGCAAACGCGAGCTAGAGCTAGCGATCTCCGGGAAGAGCGCACGGTTTGGCGAGGGTCTTCGGATGAGCAACATCGATCCGCCCCTTGATGCAAAAACTGTCGCTATGATGAAGAAAGAGCGGGAAAAGCTAGCGAAGCAAACGGAGGATGACTGGGTTCAGATGGTTTTATTCTCCGAATGGAGTCATGGCTATCTCCAGATGCCTACGTTGATGAAGGAAGCTAAAGCGGTGAGATACTAGTAACTGTGATTTCAGACCGGTACACAGCTAAAAGGTTGGCATTCAAAGGTGATCGAGGAACTTGCCGACTGGATAGATGAGGCATTTGCTAAGAACTCCGAGAAATTTGACAACCACGCCCCCTACAAATCTCCTGGCGCATTTACCTCTTCGGAGACCGAAACGGATGATCCCGGAATCACCTTTGTCCCAAAGAGGTACCAGAACGGATCGCCTGTTGTTGGCAATGGCCATGATGAACAGAAGATACTTATCAAACCCGTGGCTATGAAACTTCTGGCAACTAGCCATCGAGAGGAATCGTCAGAGGAGTCAGACACGGACCGCAGTGACCGCACTGCATCTCCGAAAATGAAAGCTCGTGATGAACGCGACCATAGCGTGCTCAATCTCTTGCGGGAGACGTATCCACCAGTACTGCACTCAACGCCTCATCCCCCCGATACACCGAGGTCTGGGCAGCGACAATCGGGAACACCAATCACAGAGACCGAACTAATGAGGCGACGAAGGTTGTTGGACTCTCATATCTTTGAGTAATAGTAGGAATTGTAGTAGTATCAGTAGGAGTAGCTGTATTACCAGTAATGATCGGATAATCGCGTCTCGACTATGCACATGCACAGCTTGAGGGCCCTGTTGGACATCCCGATTAGAGATCTAATATAAGCGCGGTGCTGTGCAACACAGCCACTTTTGAACGAACATACATGCTCTGGAATGTATGGTCAATAAGGAGTATTGAAAGCATGTTGGGCGATTAAAGAAGCGGGGAAATCGTGAAAATGGTTCCTAGAAGCAAAGACAGCAAAGGAGGCTGTTCTTGACATTGAACCGGCATCATCAAAGCGCTTGGTTTCGGGCATTGAAATTTCTTGTGTACAAGATGGATCCAACACAAATTCCCACCAACGCTCTTCCCTCATCTCATTTCCACCCTCTTCTAATCCACGACTCGTCTAACAGCTTTCCTCACCTCCACTCTGCTCAGTATCCTGCACATCCGATGCGTCGAGACACACAATACGCCTCCGAGCCACTCTATGGACCTGCCGGGGGGCCCATGTCCCATGCCGTCCCCCTCCACGGACCAGTGAGCCATCCAGATGGCCCTCGCGACTATCCGTACTCCCATGTGCAACACCTGAGCCAATTTTCGCCACACCCACCCGCCGATTCGTCTGCAGTTCCTTCAGGTTCGCGTCCAGTTTACAGTGGAGAGAATAGCCCCAAACATGAGCCATTCTATGCAGAAGCTTATAATCGCAACCATGAGTCCCAACCACCATCCCCTGGGCACGATTCTGGCTCCAGCCAGGGCGGCGCAGGCGCTAACCACTACCCGTCATCAACGGGTGTTCCCCGCCTTCCTCCTATTCTTCAAGTGGAGAAGCAGCAAGTCACGACGTCAGCCACCCAGCTTGCAAGTGCTAGTCGAAGGAGGAACGAGGCCCACTTTGTGTGCCCAGTACCTGGCTGCGGCAGTACATTCACTCGTCGCTTCAATCTGAGAGGTAAGCCCACTGTGTATGCGTGGCACTCGATCTTATAACATTGACGTAGGACATCTTCGGTCACACACGGAGGAGCGGCCCTACATTTGTGAATGGCCTGGCTGCAAGAAGGGGTTCGCTCGGCAGCACGACTGCAAGTAAGTGCGGTGCCGCACATATCTTCACTGTGCCTCAATTCAACCCGATCACAGACGACATCAGGCACTTCACACTGCCAAATCTCAGGCTAACGTATGTCGCGGCTGTAAGAAAGCATTCAGTCGGCTTGATGCTCTTAACGTACGTCTTCGGTGCCCTTGATCTATTTCACCACTAATTTAGCACCCAACAGAGGCATTGTAAGTCACATTCCGTGGAATTTCTCCACACCTTGACCGGCTAACCTTCATAATAGTGCGATCTGACGGTGGTGCAGAATGTCGAGCCTCAAGCCACAAGTACGCCGGCGAAGAAGATGGTCGAAGCAAACGCCCGTAACTGCTTTACTCAGCTTTTCTGTATATCAATAATTTGTTCTACTTGTGACCTGGATTGTGACTTCTTACTTATTTTGTACTGCTATATATTAGGGTTAGGGTCATAATGTCCTATTGTAGTAATCTGTTTTTTTATCAAATAACACATGCCCACCGGACCGGTGGAGACCAAATCCGAAATTAAACCACCCCGGGCTGCTTGACTTTGACCAACACTTTCTACTGATTCCGTTGAAGCCATGGCCCTCTCTATGTTAGCTGGAGGCGCAGAATGTGGTCCTTCTAATCCTCTACAGGGTCTTTCGAAGCGATTCGATCAAGATAGGGGACTTCAGCAGGTTTGTACTCAGTCACCTGCCGGTTTAGCGTGCTCACGGCGTGCTTGTAGGATCACTTCGGTGCAGGCAGAGCTGGATCTTCACGAGAGGTGCGTTGAATCCACCTTCTAATATATTTTTCCTGATGGTTGTAAAGACGTTTCGCACTACTGGAAATTCAGGTCCACTTGACCAAGACGCGGCACGTTTCTTCTCTTCTGGGAATCTACAGAATCAGTCTGTCCCAGATGGCGCATATGATATCTCAGCCATGCGTACTGCCCTGACCCCGCAAATCCAAATGCCTGTACACATTCCACAGATACAACAACCTGGCCCACTTGCGAATTGGGCGTCTGACTTTGTCACCCAGACGGTTGTTCACGCACCGCAGCTGAATGCGTCCAAGAGCATGGAGGCCATTTCACACGAACAAGTTCTGGGCATACAGCAAACACCTTACGCTGGGGTTCCTCAAGGTATGTAACTATTGCATGTACAGATGTGATGTTTATGCGGCTTCTTCAGGTAACATGCAGTGGAACCCAGGAATGTCGAGGCTTGGTCTGGGTAGCGTTGGATTTGCCTCGCCTGCGATGATGCAGGTACCCAAACCTGTGATACATACCGCCCGTGTGTGGTCCCATTTCTTTTGATCCCACTCTCCTAACCCAACGATGCAGAAATTTCATGGGACCAAGAATTTAACACACAAGAAATGGCTCTCAAAGCCGCGACAGCTCCGCAGCAAGATAAGAGCCAAGATGATTCAACGCGTCAATTGCAGCAGGATACCGACGAACTAGCGCGTACTGCTGGGATGTTACTAGAGAACATCAAACACGAGCAGAATCCAAAGTTCCAGAATAGCCAGTTTATGGGCCTTATGCGCAAGCTCCGGGACCACGACGTCATCGTCGAAGGAAACCAAATGGTCGAAAATGAAGGACAAAAATCCTCTGTTGACGTTAAAGGCAAGGGTCGTGCGTCTGACAGTATCCCTTGGCAGGCCAGCACCAGTCAACCTCAGTTTGGTGACAGTGTTTTGCGCACAAATTTTGCCGACCAAGCGCGGCAGGAGCTTGCGGAGATAGGAAGGGTCGAAGAGGACGCCAACGACGCCTATTTTCGACAAGAAAATGTGGAATATCAAGAGTACTGGAATACCGCACAAACTGCGGGTTCATCTCAGGCTCAAAGGCCTAATCCTGAGGTCACGTCCTGGGAGCACCTCCAGAGCGATTGGGATCATTTCGAGGCGACTGCTACGGGAATCAAACATGTCGATAATTACCAGTTCCAGGACCACAATCCATATCTTGTGGGAGACTCTTCGACAACACGCCATCATATGATGCACTCTCAAATATCGCTATCTGAGGTATATCATTTTAGAATTCAGTATCTTCATTTAATAACCTGATTTCAGAGCGTTTTGCAACTCGAGGCTGCGGTGCAAAGAGATATGAATAATGCTTCTGCCTGGTTTGAACTCGGCGTCAAGCAACAGGAGAACGAGCGCGAACACAAGGCCTTACAAGCCCTGAAACGTGCAGTGGAGCTCGATCCGTCACATTTACCCACTTGGCTTGCATTAGGCGTCTCCAACACTAACGAAAACAACCGTACGGGCACCTACGACGCCATTAGCGAATGGGTCGATCGCAACGACCGGTACAAGGCTGCTGTTCAACAGTTCAAGGCGCAGAATCCCTTGCCAGCAGACGCATCCCTGCATGAACGTTATGCGCACTTGATTGAATGTCTTATTATAATGGCCAGGAGCGATGCCACAGGTGTGGTCGATGCTGATATACAGATCGCGCTAGCTGTGTTGTTGAATACGAACGAGGTAAGAAGATGGTCTAATCCTATCATGTTTGATACCAACGCCACGTTCAGGATTATGCCAAAGCACAAGATTGTTTCCTTGCAGCGCTCGCAGCTCGCCCAGAGGTAAATACATACATCAACTTTTTGTTGACTGGCTTCATGACGTACGTTCGGTATTCAGGATTGGCTTCTTTACAACCGCGTTGGAGCAACCATGGCGAACAGCGGTCAGCCAGAGGATGCTCTCGAGTATTATTACAAGGCACTAGAGCTGAACCCAGGGTACATCAGGGCGAGGTTGGTTAATTTGCATGGGCTCGATTCAATTTCGTACTCAAGCTAGGTTGCTCCAGGTTCAACTTGGGCATTTCGTGTATCAACTTGAGGGTAGGTTTTCAATGCATCCGTTTTTCATAGGTCATTGACAACTAGGCTTTTTTCTAGCGGTACGACGAGGCTGCCCAACACATCCTTGATGCGCTTGTACTCCAGGACAATGATGGCATCCGCGACAACGCTGGTCTGAATGAAAAGCGTGGCGTGACGTCTGGTGCATTATGGGATAGCCTCAAAACGACATGTTTGCACATGCAGCGTATAGACCTGGCGACGCTGTGCGACCGAAAAGATTTAGAGGGTATGGCGTTCGGTCTCAACGTATGAACTAGCATGCTGACCTTTGTCTTGCAGGTTTCAGAGCTGCCTTCCAGATGTAGATCTCAAGGTCAATGAATGTGTAGATAAATCTTTACATCTTGTTATGGGAAAAGAGTAATGGATCGGTGAACGCAGGTCAATGTAAGATATTCCAAGGGGTATGCGAAGGGTACCATAGCGCGGGGCGGTCAATATTGGGGCGTGTCGCGTAGATTCGCATAGCAGGGTAGACGCGTGTGTACAGCTAGGTTCGACCATTGTGTAATGATTGAGGGCAATCTGCAAGAGCAATCTAGGAAGATTTTGAAGATTCTACATACCATGGCATGTCAGCGGAATATACAACGTTCAATCTAGACAGAACATGCCCGGTTGAAGACCCAAACGTCTGGCCTTTTCTGCATTCCGCGCAGAGACGGCCTTGAGCTGTTCCATGACCTCGTAGTCCTCCTTCTCCATATTAGGATTGGCGGCAATGCGTTTGATTTTGGCCATGAGCTGCGTCTGCTGCGCTATCTCGGCCTTTTGTTTTGCGACCATATCGCGGACGTCCTGGACGTCGAAATCGCCCATTGGGATGAGAGTAGGCGCACGGCGAATCATGGATGAGACTCAGGCTGCGGAATGCGGAATGCGATGCAGGCAGACGTGGATGTGAATGGATGGCGTACAAACAAAGAGCGCAGGCGCTGCGGAGGAAGAGACACCTTCCATACATATCAGCCACCTCAACTCTCCGCCACGCCGCTTCCACGACCCTACCTCTTCCTCCTCCGTTTCGTCCTACACTAGCAAAACGCAATGGATTATCTCGTCCGCGCCAACGACATCTTCAAGAGTCTCAAGGTCCGTCGTCTGCTGCCCTCCAAGCTCAGACGATATCTAAAATTCCAGCAGGAGACCAGATTTTCGGGAATCCGCTCGCCGGTCGAGTTCTTTGACTACCACCGCATCTCGCGGCCAGCAGACTTGAACCAGGCAACATCGGTGAGCACCGCCTGATAACTCAGGAAAAAAGAACCATCCGAGCTGACGCGGACGCCTAGCGTATATCCTACAACACACGCTATTTCTCCGGTATGCCTTCGTCATAGCGCCCAACGCGTCGTTCCCGGGAGATTTATCTTATTTTTGTTTACAGGAAACTACGGTCTCATCATCGCCGTCCTCGCGGTGTATGCCATGTACGTGCCAAAACCATATCCAATCTTGAAGCACACTAAACCGCCCACCCACCAGTCTCACAAACTACCTCCTCCTCATCTCCCTCGCCTTCCTCGTCTTCGGCTTTGCCGCCATCAACAAATTCGGTGCGCAGTGCCCTACCCAGTCTGCCTTGACACAGCACTAACCAGCCCGCAGCACCCGACGCGACCCAGTTCGGCGAACACACCGTGACACAGAAACACCTGTACACGGGCCTGTTCGTCATCGGCATCCCGCTCCTATGGATATCCTCGCCCATCGGCACGTTCTTCTGGCTCGTCGGCGCCTCGGGTTTCCTCATCCTGGGCCACGCGTGCATGCTCGAGCCGGGCGTCGAGAGCGACTACGCGGCCATCCAGGACAACGTGGTATAAAGGGTGGTGTGGATACGCGGAGGAAGGTCTTGCCGCGTGTAGAGGAAGGGAGGCTAGCTAGTCGTTCGTTTGTCCGTGTATTTAGAGCATGCGTGGATTTCCCACTGCAGACAGCCACACCGATCCTATCTCCATGTTCCGTTCGAAATGTAGTAGTTTCATAGTTTATAATTTTGGATCCTTCTACTGTTTCATAAAACACATACGAGTATGATTGTATCCAAGCAAAAAAAAAAAATAAGGACAGGTTTCTATCTGTACCAGGGTGTGGGAAGTAAGTATAATGAAATATGAATTGGTGTCCGCAGCCGTATATGTAGGCCATCTTTTCTGGGATGGTAGGCGAGTTGAAATAGGAAGGGCAAGGCGTTTTGGTGTGTACCATAATAGTACATCTTGTACATCCTGAAATTAGTCGTGGGAGCTAGGAAAAACACGAGAGCACAGCAGAGATCGATAAAGAGAGATAGACAGCGGCGAGTGTATTGATGGACCCGAAAATACCAGGCAGAGTGCCGCGCGGCGGACAGGGATGCTGTGACAGTAAAAAAAAAGAGAATTAAAAAAGGGCCGTATGCTATAAAAGAGGAAGCCATTGTCCTGCAAGCACACGTTACGTCGTTAGCAGCGGAGATGAAACCCAGAGTCGGTTCGCGCACCGACAACCATGCTAGGGAGATCAAAGAGGTCCCTTCGTATTGAGAAGCAGAAGGTGGCGGGAACCGGTGCGCCGGATGGTTTGAGCAGCACACAATGCGAATACACCGATTGGGTAGTGTTCTCAAATGCATGTGCGGCAAAGTTTTCCCAGTACTCGACGACGGACTGGTTTTCGAAGAGCTGGAAATGAGGAGCGGCGGTCAGATAGGAGCGGGAGGAGCAGAAGGAGATACGTGCTTCATATATATACTTTTTACCACCCATCAGATCTTCCATCGGCCATTCGGTCAACATGCAAAACTCGGGGGCGACGAGGCATATCTCGCCGGTTCGTCGCCAGACGACGGTCGGCGTGCCGCTAAATGACATGAGCTTCTCGAGTTCCTAATTTTCCGTGAGCAGTGTGAGCCGTAGCCGAGATAAGGAGGGGGATGTAGACGTACAATGAGTGATCTCTGGAAGCATTTTTCTACAAATATCTCGTCGTCGAGGGACAGAGGCATTTGGAGGGCGATGAGCGATGGCCGGAAGATGGCCAGGGCACGCACGATGCGCAATATGTCGTTCTTCTCAAACCTTTAGATGCACGTGGAGAGGAACAGGGACAATAGAGGGCAAGAGATCAGAGCCTGAGGCCCAGAGGCACTCATATTCGCACATGAATTCTCAACACACGTACCGACTGGGCAGGTGCTTCATGAGAAAGTGGTAGCCCTCTGTATAATCATAAGGTTTGGTGACGCGGTCATGGATGCTCTGGAGCTGTGAGCCAGCAGACTTGGGAGTGTCTGTATTTGCGTCGCTGCCACTTGTGGTCTCTGACGTATGGTCAGGATTGTGGAGGAAGAGAGTGCCGCCAGTGGGGGATCTGGGGCGGGAGTCTAGTGGATATCGAGGCTGTAGGGGATGGAGTGGCTGGGACTGGGAGGAAGGTTCCTGGAATTGGGCAAAGTCGACGGCATCGGCGATTTCGTCGGATCTTTGCTGTTGTTGCTGTGGCGTATATGGATACGTTAGGTAGTGAGTAGGATTTGAAGGAGAAGCGGTTAGCGCGGTCTCGGATGACTGGGCCGAGTCGCCGTAGGGTGCGGAGTATGTGGACGGAATACTGGGAGAGGTGGCGTAATCGATGGTGTCGGGGGGCCACGAGGAATATGACGTTTGGGTGGGGTCTGGAGATGGAGGCGATGTTATGGGATCTGGACTTGGATTGCCCAGAATGGCAGAGAGGATGGAATACTCGAGGTTGGCGGCCTCTGAGCCGAAAGTAAAGGAGGGATCGAAGGAGGAGCTAAGGAGGACATCGTTGGAGAAGGGATCTGAAGAGCTGGTGAGCGGACGAGACGACGAGCAAGTGGGACGAGAGGACTGTTAACCTGGAGTGATCGGTGCAGTCGGTGCAGCGCTCGTAGACGGCTCTTGGCTGCCTTCAGGCGCAGACGATTTACTTCTCTTCAGTTGCTCTGCATACACGTGATCAGCAGTCATGACAGTGTTCCATCGGTGGCAGCCTACCGAGCTCGTCCTCGTCAAGCAGGTACTTGGCCTTTTTGCGATGGCCCTCGGTGCAGCTGCTTGCAATGCCGCGCTTTGTGCAGCGTTGACATGGGCGTGCTAATGAGGTAATATAAGCAACGTGAAAAAAAAACCCGGCACAGTGCACGCACAGTCGTCACAAGTGAGGTGGGCCTTTTGGCAGTGGAAGCAGGCGCGGTTGGCCTTCTTTTTCTTGGGGCCGTCGCGGGCCTTGCGTGCAGGGGGCGCAGAATCTTGGCCAGAGTCGTCTGGGGTATCGGTGCGCTTGCGCTTTGGACAGGAGGTCTGTTTTTTCTTTGGAGGAGCTGTCGATGGGCCTGCGGTAGCGTTCATGTGTGCGGGGTTGACAAAGGCGGGGGAGATGGGTGGGAGGGGGGCGTATACAGCAGACATGGCTCAGCGGCAGAGCGTGCTCGTCGGTGCACAAAATCCTTTACGCTCTAACGTGATTTAATCTGCCATTTTTATTCGTTTATCAACGCAAGTTTACCCGGTAATGGTTGCCAGATCGGGTCATCGGCCATCACCGCCGCCCCATCTGCCCGCCGATCTCAACTTCCCGATCTAGCCAACCCGCCCGCAAATATGGCTTCCAAGCAACTTCTGGCCATCCTCGCCACGAGCCTTGGCCCAGCGCAGGCCGCCCTCGAGTTTAAATGGATTCAGCAGCACGCAGCCAACCCTTCCCAGTTAAATCAAATGGTCACCCGCAGGTCCCGTGGTGAACCTCTCCAATATATTCTCGGCATGTAACCCCTACTTCAAATATCCAATACTATCCGCTCACCCCCATCCTAGGCTCTCAGCCTTTTGGTCCGCTTAATCTCCTCACTCGTCCTCCTGTCCTCATCCCCCGTCCCGAGACGGAAGACTGGGTCATTAGACTAGCTGACCACCTCAAATCCTCTGCAAATCATAGGCCTACAATGTCCCTCTTGGACCTTGGCACCGGCACCGGTTGCATCCCTCTTTTACTTTGCCACCTCCTTCCCCAGGGCTCTCTCAATGCTCAGGGTGTAGATATTTCTACCCACGCCCTTCAACTAGCCACAGACAACGCTCTTTTGTGTGGCATCCCTCCCTCATCCCCGCATAGAAACACACCTCAAAATACTTTTACTGCCACTCTTGGCAGCTTCCTTTCCCCTTCGTTCCCGGATGGAGCCAAGATCACGCCCCCATACGACATCATCACGTCCAATCCCCCTTACATACCTTGGGATGAGTACCTCCAGTTGCCCCGCTCCGTAACGGCTTACGAAGACCCCAAGGCCCTCTTTGGCGGCCCGTCCGGCCTTGACTTTTACCATGCCATCGCACGTCTCATCCGTCGCAGGGATTTCCTAAACCCCGGTGCCATCGTAGCCCTCGAGGTAGGCCGTGGACAGGCCCCAGCTGTCGAGCGCATCATGCGCGTTGATGCTCACATGCGTGACACCGAGATCTGGTCAGACCCATGGGGTATTCAGCGGACAGTTCTCGCACACTTGTAGCACCACCTGCGTCATTTTTAGAACAACTCTGATCCAAACTTTGAATTCAATCTGATGCGAAGCGTTGCGAGCAAATGCCATGACACTCGCGCAAAATTTTATATGTAGTGCCGCAGTCTCCAAGTCCGATGGTGCATGTTCCCTGTCAACATCCGTCCGAATTTCTCATTTCGCCACTGGCCAGCGCTTAAGATGCCTATCAGGGCAAAGTCTGTCTGTTTCACCCTTTTTCATACATGCCGCATCTAATAGTAATTATTAAATCGATTACTTGCCTCCCGCCGGCCCTTCATCCCGCCCATCATGTTTGTTATATCTGATATTTTCAGTGGTGTATGCGTTTTCAATCATCATCCGGAGCTTTGACGGCGTGCTTTTGACGCCCATCTCAAAGATACTCCGTCACGGCAGAACGGTTCGTTGATCGTGTATTCAACATCCTGACGCCGCGGGGGTCGTCAAATGATGAGGCCTCAGGCCCTCCGCGGGCTAGGACGTCAGCATCCAATGTCAGACTACCTTGAAAGCACACCGTGATAACGCGGAAAAGGTCTTTCCATGTACCCGAGCTTAATCATAGTTTATCAACAGAGGTCCTTTGGCTTTCACGCTACTCCCTCTTCGGGAACCAATTGGCAAGAGATCGAGTCACAACACGCAAGTCCCTCAAACGTACATCGGTGTATGGCCTCGTCAACTACCCTGGATTTACGAGCGATGGCCTCCCCATAGTACCTGGCGCGTGACCACACAGCGCGCGCACTACACCCATCCTCCACCAGGTCCTACCCGACCCTGTAGTACCGCGTTGAGCTGCGCATTACAGACGCGGTGGACTATCCACCATTAGTCCATGTCTTGACTGGCCTCCAGGCCGCTAACGGGAACGTGGCAGGGCGCGCACTAAATGCTCCTCGAGATCCGGAGGACACATGCGCGTCATTTGCGCTATGCAATCTTGAATTCTGTGGAGCAGCGGCTTACAGCGGCATCCCGTGCACAGTGATTGGTGGCTCTATCCCCCTACCGTGCATTTTTGGAGCTTGCACTACGCACTACGCCCACTTGGGCGCTGAGGCTCAGCTGGCAGATCATCTAGATGACTCTGCGAAGAACGAAGCTTGTGTTAGCTTGAGGTAGATCAACATCTAGATATTACTAGGTGAGACTTCTATGATCTATCTTTCATGATCTGGCAGGCTTTGTGGCCTCATGCACTTACCAGTTTCATGTTCGTCTTCTTCTTGGCCGCGCTTATGGTCCGGTCCCCCGTGCGCGTGGCGAGATCCGCCTTGTCACAGCCCGCCTACCCCCGTACCCCAGCGTACCCCATGGGCTGCGACCCACCCATCAAGATCATAGCTAGGCATCATGTCACATAGTATGTCTGTAGAATTGTATTTTCTTGTTGCACGGCGTCCGAATCCCGACGGATACAGCGAAATTATTCAACAGATTGGTATGCAGGTGCGCATTTTTATATCCCCTCTACTTACAGTTGCATCTCTCAATATCAAGGCACCCCCAGTTACTATTATAGCGGCCGGAACTCACCACTGACCCCACACATCTGCCTCTAGAAATCAGTAGGGGCCAGGCAGGGCAATCCATTATGTTTACACGTCAAAATTTTGGGGCACGCGATGGAAAATCGAACACTCGCATCCCGACGCTCAGAGACATTATAGGCTAGGCAACGAGCATCGCCAATCGACCACGTGGGGAGCGGGGTGCCGGCGCTTTAAATACTCATTATTTCTCCTATCTCTTGTTCGTCTTCCTTATCATCCATGGCATACCAGCAAATTCCTTTGGATAAATTCTCAGAAACATTCTCAGCTACGACTGGTGAGTTGGCCGTCCATACGGTGTTGCAGGAGGTCTGAAACTATATGGCGCAGAGCTTTCCAGTGAGGCTATAGGAGGTCAGATTGTCTCAGTGTCCGATGAATTCTTCGCGGAAGCATTCCACTTGCTTCTCCAAGAGGTACATATATCCACTATACTGCCAGGCGTAGACATTATTGACAAGACGACAGCCGGCGCCGAGTTTGAAAGGCCAGTTTGGCTCTAAAGGCGCCCTCTTCAGTGGATGGGAGAGCCGTCGCCATAATCCAGCATATGACTGGTACGTGTCAAATGCACCCACACGCGCTGTTGATACTATGATACCGGACAGGTGTATTATCAGACTTGGAACGACCGGAACAGTTGTCGGCTTCGATGTGGACACGTCCCATTTCAATGGTGATATCATAATTCCGCAATGATTCCGGGCTCCTAATCCATAATCGGTCGCGAAAATAGGTAATGAAGCGCCCCAGGTCTCTATCGAAGTCTTGCACGGTTCACCTTCGGAAGAGCCACAAGTTAACGACGCACGAGTGGGTGCAACTCACTAATACCCACATGAACCATTGCTCATGATTTACAGTGGACCGAGATCCTCCCAAAAGTGGACATGGGCCCTAACTCGCGCCATCTTTTCACGGTTCCGGAGTCCTCTGCGATCAACTATGTTAAACTGAATATGTACCCTGATGGTGGTATCGTGAGTCTGATTCTTATGCAAGAGGGCGACCCTTTGTACTGATAACAATATTCTTCGAGGCGCGCTTTCGAGTATACGGCCATGTCTCCCCTGTTATCCCATCGGACGCGTCGGAGTTATTCGATATGGCCCACGTTTTTGCAGGGGGGCGCGTAGAGTTCACCTCGGATCAGCACTTTGGTGTCGGCGCAAATCTGATTCTCCCCGGAAGGGGCAAGAATATGGGAGGAGGGTGGGAGACGAAGCGAAGTCGTGCGAAGGGCCACAAGGATTGGGTGATTATCAAACTGTAAGCGCATGCAGTCTTTGCTGATAACAGTGCTGATAAGTCTTATCTGGTATTTTTAGAGGCGTAGCTGGTTTCCTTGAACATGCCGACGTTGATACGGCGCACTTCAAAGGGAACTTCCCGGCGAGCTGTGAGATTCATGGACTTTATACGGACACCAACGTTGATTGGAAGGCTGACCCCCGAGAGGAGGACTGGAAGCTAATACTATCTAGGACCAAACTCGGTCCACACAGGCAGCATTTCCTTCAGTTCGATGACGTCGAGGGACAAGTGTATACCCACATCAAGTTGACGATATACCCTGACGGTGGTTTGCAACGCATCAGAGTATTCGGTCGCAGATCAGAGGTTGTAGGGGGTGCAGCCGATAATCTTGCGGCGCCTGAATATGTTTCGGTGACAGCATCTCCGAGCGAAGAGATAACTTGCTCTGGAACGGCTATGTCAATCCCTGTCCTTCCATTAACGCCAGAAGCCTTTGCGCCCTTCGGAAAGGTAGTCCAAGCGTACGGCGATGTTGCCGCAGTACCAAAGGGGACCAAGGTCAGCCCTGCGAATGCGGGGTCAGCAAACAAATTCCACAAGCTTTCACTACTCGAATCATCATATCCTTCAGCGGCAGGCGCGACGTCCGGGATCTCAGTTTATCGTTGCCAACCCTGCCAGGATGTTACACCTGGAGGGCTGTTGGATCTCAAGGTATTAGAGCGTCATCCTTTCACGAACCAGGCGTTCGTTCCGATGGGAAGGGGGTCTGGTGAGGGGCTGAGAGACCCCGGTCATAGTTACCTCGTCGTTGTTGCGCAAAACGGAGAGAACGATCGTCCTGATCTGAGGACATTGAGGGCATTTGTCGCTACGGCTGCACAAGGCATTGTGTACAACACCGCAATCTGGCGTAAGTCATGAGTTTGGTCATGCGTTGGCTTTTTTGACCATTTTATTCCTGATAAAGACCAACCTATGACTGTTCTGGGAAAGGTTTGTTTTCCGCAGCGGTTGTCATGCACCATTCAACTGACTCCTATGCAACAGGCCTTGGACTTTGCGTGCGTGGAAACACAGATTGGAGATGGAAGTGCTGCCGACTGCGAAATATTGGAACTGGGAGAAGATGAGATCGTAAAACTTAGGATTCCCCGGGCTTGAGAATGCGCCCGTGATTTGTTGGCAGGATAGACTTAGATTTGTGAAGATAGAATGCGGTTGTACTCCAAGCCTGGTCGTTGTGAACCACAACAAATATATTGGTCATCTGCGGAGTTGTAAACAACTCGTCCAGCCTGACTTGCATTTTCGTTCCACTTGCCCAATTTATGGCGTCAAGAAAACGGCCATTCTCTGAGGAAGAAGACTCTGCCGCGACTAAGAAACGAGTCCTAACTGGTCGCAATGGGAGCCCTCACGTCAATGGCACCAGTGAAGACCAAGATGAGCCTGCTGAGGGGACCAATCTCGAGGTGAACGCGTTGACCGCTTCTTCTGATTCTCCTTCTCATTGAACAATATCAGTTGTTTCGCAAGGAGGCCATCTTCCGTCGGATGAAGCACTACTCTCGTGAACACGAGCGCGGGCAGTCTCGCATCGCAGAATTGGAACGAAGAAAGCATACATGTGAGGCAGGGTTGGCTGCCATGACGGCATGCTGGAATCAAGTGGGCTACCTTTGCTATGCTTAAGATTGTCCCTCATGCAAGGTGTTTACAGCTAGTGAAGACAATACGCCCGCTCGTCAGCACGGAGGATCTCCCTGAAGTGTCAGATGGTCAGTTCAATTTTGACTTGTTTTTTGGACAAGCCCATGACCCATTCTTCAGACATTTTCGATTTCACTGTGCACATTCGGGAAGATAAGAAGTCCGACTTTGAGAAAGTCTTGGAACATAACATGCACGCGACGCAATCTCTCGTCACCAAGCTCGTCGAGGCTAGCGGTGATTTGCGAATTCATCCGCACAATGGCAACGCGTTGAAAGACAGTCAGAAGGCAGCAAATCAGGTGCGTCCCGAGTTCTGTCCCATCGTTATATATCCTTCTCAGTTTGTACAGTGCATTGTGCTACAATCACAACTTGATATCATGCGCTCCAAACTTCAGGATGCTGAACAGCAGAAAGAACGGTACCACCAAGCTCTTCTCACGTCAGAGAGTCGTTTCGAGCGATCGCTGAGCAAGACAGTGTCGTCCATCGAGTCTCGCACCATCGAACGGAAGTCTGAGGCTATGGAAGAGGGGATAGAGGAACCACAGCGAAAGCCATCCTCTCCTGCAGTGAGTGGTTCGGTTAATTGGTGGGAGTTCAGGTCATCCTAATATTTTCTCTCCTCTAATTTGTTTGCAGGCATCGAAATCCCCCATACATACTAATGGCATTAGTGATCCAATGGAGGTGGACATTTTGAGGGATCAAATTGTGTCTCGCGAAAGAAGGATAATGGACCTCGAACGTGAGTGTATCCTGCAAAGGGAAGGAATGGGCCGCCTGGAAGCCGACGTGCGTTATAAATCAGCTCTCAAGACGCTATTATTAACCATGTTTCCACAGCTCAAGTTATTATCTTTCGAGAAAATCGCTGAAAATCCTCATTACAAGGTGCTCCTAGATCATACTGGGGTCCTGCAAGCCATCGTGAACGAGAGTCGTACACAAATAACTCGTCTCACAGAAGATCTCAATCAACTCCGTATTTCGCGGAAAGAATGGGAGGATGGAGTCATCGTACGTTGTCGGACCACAAGTTGGTCAGTTGCGCTGATATATATTCTAGGCTGCAGCGAACCAGGCTAACGTCGAACTCAAGACTATGCTGGCCAAGCGTGATCTGGAGAATTCCCGTCTTCGTGAGCAACGCGATCAACATGCTACTGAGCTTGGTGAAAGGAAGCAGCAGGACACCCTAAAGAATGCCTCCTCACGCGAATTGAGAGTACTAGTTGATTCTCGTGCAGTAAGTTCTCCTTACTCCGGTTGCTGAAGTAGTCATGAACGACCTGCAGGACCGAATCGCTGCTCTCGAGTCCGAAGTTGCGCGGTGTAAAGCTCGACTCGCTGCGCAAGCCAATGACGAGGAGCTAATGAGGTTCTTCATGGCCGGAAACACAGAGGAAGCAGTGTACTTTGAATCCCTTAAGGAGCGAGCAGCGTGCGTGACCTCTTTACCGATCTCGTTCTATTAATTTGAGATTGCCTGTAGAACTGCTGAGACTCGTGTAGCCTTGTTGGAAGAGGCGCTGTCCAAATACCAGGCTGATCATCCCAGCGTGTCTAAACATATGGAAGCAGAAGTCAAGACCCGTCAGAGACTTGTTGATCTGCAGGCCGAGCTCGACAAGTACAAGGCGGTCTATGGCGACCCATCCACATACCCTTCAGATTCGTCCACGCTAGTGGAGCGGCTGCAAGAGAAGGACGAGGAACTGCGTAGGCTCAAACTTCTGGATACCCAACACACTCAGGCAGGTAGTTCTCTTGTCTTCGGATTTCTCATTTTTACTCATGTATCCTTTAGGCAGAGACTTCACTTTATGCCGAAATAGACAAGTTGTCTGGTGCTTGGGAAACCCTCGATAGGCAGCTCAAGGACAAAGCATTTGAGCTCATAGCCTTGGAAGACCGATTGAAAAAGGTTTCGGCTGAGGTAGGCACAATCTCACAGGATATATTAGTCCAGTCATCTTATATGCTCTCTAGAAAGCCAAGTCAGATAATAAATACTTCGCCGCTGTGCGGGATAAAGACGCTGTCGAAGCGGAGCGGTCAAAGCTTTCAAGAGAAGTCGAGAAACAAAACAGGGTTGTCGAACGACTAGTAGATAGCGAGAAAAACATCATGGGGCAATTAGTGAACATCACATTTCCTTCTGAGATGCTGTGAAGTTTACTGATGGTTTCTGGCCAGAGCACCTTGGAAAAGGAACTATCCATTCTCAGGACGTCTCATGACGCATACAAACAGAAGGTAGAACAGTTGGCTGAAGAGAACAGTCACTGGAAAAGCCTGGTCGATGCTGAAAAGAAGCGTGTAGTGGAGGTGAGCAACATTCAAATCCCTTTTCCATCAGTGACTGAAGGCTCCTCACATGAAGATCGCTCAAGCGTTTCACGAACAGGAGAAAGGTACTGCTCTCAAGAGGGCCGATTTGCGCAAGATCGAGGATGGGCTCCTTCGCACTAAAAAGGAGCTTGAACAGAAGCAGAGGCAGAGAGAATCGTCGGCATCACAAAATGACAAGAGCCATGACGAGCTTCTGGTACGATGACCACCGCACTGCCCAATATCCTGCTAATCTAGTTTCACAGAAACTTCTCAAATGTTCCACATGCTCAACCAATTTTCGCAACACAGTTATCACGAAGTGTATGCACAGTGAGTTGGAATCAATGTTAAAATGTGAACTCGTCTCACCTCGACCCTGTTATTGTAGCTTTTTGTAAACCTTGTGTTGACGCTCGGATTTCTACAAGGCAACGCAAATGTCCAGCATGCAACAACCCATTCTCTGCGTCAGATGTTGTCCATGGAATGTTCTTCCAGTAATTTAGAGGATTCCTCAAGTAACATTATTATTTCATGTCTTATACTTGGGTATTTCTGGCCCACTGGTTTGCCGTAATAACTGTCATGTACCTTGATATCTCCTTACTAGTAATATGTTTACGCAGGTGCAGATGAAATTGGGCAATTAATGAATTTGGGGAAGTCGGTAATACTTGATAGGTAGATGGTGTCACACAATTGAAACGGTAACAGAAGGTTAACGCTTGACCCAGGTGTACTGTGTGCGAGTTGGGGGATGAGTTGATGAATAACGGGCAAAAAAGGAGACGCACCCTCTTGCGAGCTTTAGCAAGACCGGTCTTCTTGCGCTCAACCATACGTGGATCACGTCTAGTTAATTTAGCTAGGGAAGGAATTTAGTGAACTGGAGCAAGAGAGAGAGAGAGTAAAGGAACGCACCTCTCTTGAGAACTGTCGCAAGGGTTGGTTCATGGGCGACCAGGCCTTTAGCGATACCATGTGCGAGAGCACCGGATTGACCAGTTGTGCCACCGCCACGAGTGATGGCAAAGATGTTGTATGCACCAATAACACCTGCGACTTTAAGAGGACGCATTATCCGCTCGCGGTCTGCAGGGATGGGGAAGTACTCTGCGAGAGGGATGTTGTTGACCAGGACAGTGGTAGTTGTAATTCCTTTGTGCGCAGGGTTCTCTATGCCGAACAGTTCTTCGACAGATTCTTTTGTGGCTCCCAAATTGGCCTGGTTGGATTCTCTATGCACAGGTATCATCCACACGCGCGCAGAACTAGTCTTCCGCTTGCCGACGGTGTACGAGCGGCCATGGGCGTCAAGCTCCACAGTTTTCCTCTTGCCAAGACTGACAGACGCAGCCTTCTTTCCACTCTCAAACATGGCGACAATCTGCCCAATGGCAGCCTCAAGGTCTGTGCAATGCGCAGTAGATGCGATATTGAGGTAGCCGTTGAGCTCGTTTAACAGCGTCACAACCCGACGGTAACGCGAAGTTGTCATCTTGCTCTGGAAGTCGGTAGTCATTTCCGTTTGGTCTTTCCAGACAGGACGAAGAGGTGGTAGACTTTGCCGAGCGAATTCAGGTAGAGGAAGAAGTTGGAGTGTCTTGAGGGCTTTCCGGGACTGAGCAATGGCGTTTTGCAAGAGTATTACTTGGTCGTAGTAGACGGGGCGACCAGTATAGAAACTAGGAGAGTCAGGCATAGCCTTATTCGTCGGTGCCTCCCAGTGCGCGGGTTCGTCACTGTCCTCCTTAGGCCCCTTACGTCTGCGTTTCTGACCAACACCTCCACCTGCTCTTGGACCATTTGTCCTTGCCTGAAAGTTATTCAATGGAGGCTTCGGTGTGAAAGGACGCTGTGTTGTCGAGTAAGGCCGCCTGAGCACCTGGCGTAGTGGGTTCCGGAGGACGTTCATTGTCGGACGGCTCGTGAATGACGGGGACTTGGGGAAAAAAGTAATGCATCACGTGCACGTGTCATTTCAGCTCTGACGCCACGCGCGGGATCATAGTTTACCAGCACTTACTCGCCGTCCAGCATGAGCTCCGTCGAGCAGAACTTCTCGGGTGCATTGTCAACATGGAGAGGTGAGCAATGATGTCATAGAATTTACTGCTATATTCATTTCTCCCAGATATCAACCTCACCGAGTTGCAAAAGACATTAGATGCCCAGGGTATTGAACTCGTGGATAACCAGAAGGAGAGTGTTGTTGGCCGAAAGGCGTTGGCTGACAAAACCAAAGGCCAGCCCTCTGCTCTTCAAACCTATAATTATTAAACCTATGTTTATAGAATTCAAGAAGCTGCCGGAGATCGAGAAGCCGAACGCGTTCAAGGGCCTCCTTAAAGGTGTGTCTTGACAATTAGTGCGACATTAACACTATGAGTTAAGCGATCCGTTTAGCGTATCAAACTGAGATTGACAACCTCACGAAACGTTCCAAGTCCTCTGAAAATGCGTTCTTGAATGTGTACAAAGTTTTAGCTGAGGCACCAGACCCATATCCTTTACTGGAAGCTGCAGTTGTAAGACTTCGCTCTAGGTATCTTTACTGCACCAACCTGTTCTGTCTCTAGGACCAAACTGTCAAGGTTGCGGAAGCTCTGGAAGCGGAAGCTGAGCTGCGTCGACTGCGTGACGAAAATATAGAACTTCGGAAACGTGTCAGCGACTTTTCCTCCTTGGAGAATGCGAAGAAAAAGTCAGACACTAGGGTTGAACAACTGGAACAGAAGGTTTGCCCTCCAGATACATACTTGCTCAAATCACCCTGTAACGTCTCTCTAGATGGAAGAAATGATCCATGATAAGGTCCTTCAAAAGGAAAATGAACTTAACGCCACTTACGATGAAAAACTCCGGAATTACGAGGAGCGGTATGTCCCCCAGGACCCCATTTCGCGACATCTGACCTGAGCTCCTTCAGTGAACAAGACTTGCAACGCCAAATATCTCTCACAAAGAATCAACTACGCGACCTACGGATGTCCAACGACTCAAATCAAGCCAAGCTTATGGATCACAGTCAACGGCAAGATCAGGAGGTTGTGGCTAAACTCGCAGAAGTAGATATGATTGTGGCAGACCTGGACCGGGCGAACAGTCGTGTCGCAACTGTTGAACGAAGAAATGTATTTATCAGCGGCCTCTTTGTATCCTTGTCTGCTGACACAAAACTACAGGAAATGTTGCGTGCCGAAATCGAGTCTATGCGCAGTGGCAATGACACTTCTGATCGGTATGTAACCCATGGCCTAACAAACTCAACGCTAAGAGGACATGCAAATAGCGTCAAGTCCCTAGAGGCTCAAATTGCCGAACTTGAAGGAGAATCCGAGCGCATGTCGCGCGCTCTAGATGCCCAGAAGGATCTTACCTCAGAGCTTGAGGCTGCAGCGACAAAGAAGATCGATGAATTGTCGAAAGAGATTCAGAAGAAGGTTTGGACATTTCCTTTGTAATGTTCATATTCTAAACGAGCATCTGTAGGCGGCTGAAGTGGAACAGCTGAAACAGAAGATGAAGCAATATAACGACTACGATGAGATCAAGCGTGAACTTGAAATCATGAAGGTGTGCCTGGAATGTTCACTTGAAAGGTTACCAGCTTATGATCCCCAAGTATGTTGAATTTGCTGGGTTGGACGAGGACATGGAAGATGAACTCGGCGAGACCAATGCTCTGGAACTTCACCTTCCGAATCCCAACGCCGAGAAAGCCAACGCCCAACAGGGCAACTCTCTCGAAGCTCTCCTCGCTACAAAAAACAAGCGAATCCTAGAAGAGCTTACCAAATTCCGCGTGAGTATCAGCAACCAACCATATGTCTCATTATATCTTCCTCATGTCACTCCCAGATTCTCCACAGCGAGCTCGAGGAATCATTGCAAGTAGCGCAGGAACAACTCAAGAATCTAGGTGCCGAGCTCGAAAAACAAAAGACTCTAAATGAGAAACTCGAAAATGACCTTTTGTCTATGAACAAACACCAACACAACGGTAATATGACCCCTTCAGAATCAGGTGTTGACATCCTAGCCGGTCTCGAACTGGGCACCAAGAAGTCTTCTGTAATAGTTAACCCTTACGGCTCATATATTCTTGATACTAATATCACACATTGTACATTATGCTTAGGACCCCAGTCGAGCGATACCATTCACATCCTCAGCGGACACGTCTATTCTACCTATAGTAACCAGTCAGCGGGACCGGTTCCGTCAACGTAACGCAGAGCTTGAGGATGTGAGCTTCCTCGCTTTATAAATTATCTTCTTAACTTCGCTGATGCCCTTCTTCTATACAGGAACTGCGTAAACAATTCCAGATCATCTCTGAACTACGGACGGAGATCAAGAGCCTCCAATCCGATAATTTGAAGTTATATGAGAAGGTACGGTATATGCAGAGCTACCGCGATGAGTCGGGTTCGCGTGCACCAACCTCACAACTTAACCCACTGCCCGCGCCGTCGGGCCGGCTTGACGATATCAGCAAGTACCAAGTGCGGTATGAGGAAGCGATGAATCCCTTCGAGGCGTTCCGCGGGCGGGTAAGCAGTCGACCTCCTATCGTTTTTTGTGCAAGTGATCTAACACGAAATCACGTAGGAGGCGACGCGGGCATACGGCAATCTGAACCCTGTAGAGCGGGGTGTGCTGACGCTAACACGGTCCATCCTGGGGAACCGTCGTGCGCGGACGTTCTTTATTATCTATGCATTGCTGCTACACATTCTCGTGTTGTATTCCTCGTATGAGTGCGCCGGGACGTCGCATGCGCAGGTTCAGAAGCAGCCGCGACCGTTCTAAGCAGTGGGCGAGTGGTATTAGACTAGTCATATAATACAGTATGGACCTTCTTGTATGCATGAGTTATTTACAATATGTAATGGATATATGGTGTACCTCCCTCAAATGGGTGCCAACGTGTGAATGGGAGGTGGGTCTAATGGTAGTCTAGTTGCCAATGTTAGGAACGCCCTGTTGCCATTTTGCGCTGGTGGAACGCGAGTGCCTGATCAACGGCATTCAACACCGGCTTTAGAGCCTGCCAAGATTTCTTGAGCTGCAGAAAATCTCAAGAGGCTTCCAACTCACCGTCTCCACCCTCATTGGGTCGATCCCATGTTGTTGCGCAAGCTTCACCAACGCGTCTACTTTCTCGTGTGTCTTTGCAATGTATCCGATCATCTTCGCAGCCTTAGCCGCGCGCTGTGCAGGGGTTGCTACCACGACAGTCTGTACGTCCAACGGCGGCGGGTACATCGCGGACCAAAACTGGCGCAGGAATTCGTTTGCGGCAGTTTGGCATGTCGTCATCTGGCGGAAAAGTCCGTCGGGTATGTCGTCTGTAATCGGTGGAGGAGGGGGAGTGACGTCGGAGAAATGAGTGACAGCTCGGAGAAAGACAAGATGGGGGAAAATATCTACTGACTTTTTCTGGATCGGACCTCAAGCCGCGCGGCAACGTTCTGGGTCATGGAGAGGAGGGCCGCATCTCCTGGTTTGCGTTCCTGCTTGAGCTGCCGGGTGCAACCACATAAAAAAGGGGATAAGTGCAGGTCCCATAGTGGGTGGGTACAGTTACCAGCTGACCTGGATCAAGTTCCCCTCCCACCCCTCTACATTACCCTTTGCCTCGCGAATAACTGCTGGGATGTCCAGCATCTGTCAAGAGAGCAAAAAGTCCGGTGATGAGCATGGATGGATCACAAGCACCGTGTTCTACAAATGACCCTGACTGACTTCGGCAGGCGCGTCCGCGGTGGTGCCATTGGCCATACGCCCCTCAAAATACCGCTGATGGTCAAGCATCTCAAGTACGATGCCCGGGGAGGCTTCAGGGTCACGCAGGTCGTCTAGTTCAATTTGGCCATACGAATCCTGTGCCTGGGGTTATCATTGGCGTTTTGTGCAATGATAAAAGATAGTGCGCGCACCTCGCCCGTGTCGAGCCTCTGCCGCTTGGCCGCCGGGCCCTCACCCCTGTCGCACGCGCGTGTGTTTGAATACGGCGCTGTGGAAAGTCAGGTGCATACGTACAGTGCGGAGTTGAGGAGGCGCTCGGAATGTTCGTTGAATTTGCGGATAAGGGGTAGAGCGCCCTTTTGTCTACCCGCCTGCATGGTGATGTCTTTCTCGTTGCCCGTCTGGAGGTCAGTCAGTAGATACGGGAGATAAGGGAGGAAGTCTAGCGGACCGCGTCATGGTCTTCCTGTGTTGCGCCGAGGTCGACGAAGACATCTACGGCTTCGTTGCGCTGGCGTCGTGGTTCCAGCCCTGAAAGGCGGGTTAGATAGAGGTTTTTTGTATCAAGAGGCAAGCGGCAAACCATCGTCCTCTTTCTCCAAATATTTGTCGAGGATGGGGTCGTCCTTTACAACGTGTTGGGCGGCTGTGGAACGAATGGATGCGCGATGCGCGTTGAAGAGCTTGGACTGGAAGTAACGTTTCCAGAAGCTTTCCTCCGTGAGCTAAGAGAAGGTCAGCAAACGCGTGAAAGGAGAATAGTGGACGTACCTTGCTTGGGACATTTTCGCTATAGGCTTTCGCTACGACAGGATACTCATCGAAGATGTCATGGACAAGTTGTGGTGTGATCCTAATTTTTATCTCGCCATCAACGGCCTCTGGACGTGGATCGACAAGCTGACCGGGCTTGCCCTTTTTCTGAGCCTCGGACGCGGCTTGGGCGAGGAGAAGATGCTGTGATGCATGTTAATGATAGATATTGAACTGGAGAGATGTTTGGCACCCACCTCGCGGCCGTCCCAGAACTCGGCCTCGGTGATCTGACCTGTCATGACGAGATCGCGATGGAGTTGTCCGAGCTCTGAATTTCCGATGAGGACTTTTTTACGGAGACGGAAGTCACTAGCGGGGTCATTTCCTGGGATGACGGGCGTGGAGCGTCGCTCGCTGACAACAGAGCCTGCACGAGAGGTCGAGAGGCTTGGGAGGATGAGCGGTAGGGGTGCTGGGGTGACAGACTTGGGCGCTTCGAGGGCGGCGCGGTTACGACTGATAATTGTGGTCAACTCTTTCTTGAAGCGTTCGCGCTCTGTGTACGCGACTGGCGGTGGCGCATTGAACGTGAAGTTGTGGCCCGCGTCATCGCCTACAATCCCGAGTTTTAGACGGACTTGTGCTGCACCTTCTTTGCTGCAGAAAAGTGCTGCAAACGGGTGAATAATGGGACATATGGGATGATTTGTGAACGCACAAGCAGCGTCAGAATAGGGAACGCGAACCGACGGCGCAGTCTTTCCGTCCTGAGTCCATTGGAGATGAGAATCGGTGAGCTGAAGCTCGCCAGGAGTTTTCTTGTACAACGCCTTTGCCGTACAGACCAAGGTAGGCATGCGTTATGTAAGCCACTCATCACTCCGATGACTCCAGCCCCTATTTAACCGCAAAAAAACCTCTGCAGTCTACCCATCTTCTCCATGTCCAACGTCCAGCGCCAACTCTTCGTCTTCGACTTTGACTGGTACGACCGTTCCTCGATCTCTGTCCCATCGTGCTGATCACACCTCAGGTCGCTCGCCGACCAGGACACCGATCGCTACATCTTCGAGGTTAATGCGCCCGATCTCCGACGCTACATGAAAACTGCAAAGTTCGAGACACAATGGACAGATCTCATGTGAGATACGTCCATTTCTCGTCATCCCTCGTCCTAACACTACCCCAGTGCCGAATCCCTGCGCAAGATCCACGCCCGGGGCATCACCCGCGAACAGATCGAGAAGACTCTCATTGACATGCCATTCGTATATCTTCACCTCAAATCTCCTTGAATATTTACCCAATCAATCTCTATAGCACCCCGCCATGGTTCGCGGTGTGTCCAAGCTCAAGGCCGAGGGCAAAACAACCTTCTTCTGCCTCTCCAATGCCAACACTGTCTTTATCGACACTATTCTCAAGGTGCGCCACACCCCCTGCGGTCCCAAATTTCATTCCAATTTTGAATTCCCTATGATAGTCCAAAGGTCTCGAGAATCTCTTTGATCAGATAACCACCAACCCGGCCGAGTGGGACGAGTCTGGCCTTCTCAAGCTACGCCGCAGAGTCGACCCCAATGGCCCTCAACATCAATGCAAAGTTGGCTGTAGTCCCAATATGTGCAAGGGTGCGCCACCCTAACCCCTTCCTGCGCGATTATCAAATTAATATCCCACTCTCAGGCGAAGAGCTTGAGGCTTTCCTAGCCCAGCACGGGCCGTTTGACCGAATCGTATACACTGGTGACGGCTCCAACGACTTCTGTCCGATTCTTCGTCTGCGAAGGTTTGCTTTCGTCATTGCTGCTCTGCTCGCTAGAACACTAACCTCTATCGTCACAGACAAGATGTTGTGTGTTGTCGTAGCTACCGCGGACTGCAAACCCGTATTGCCGAGGAGGGCGAGAAGGAGGGACTCGAGGCCGAGGTTCGCTACTGGGCCGGTGCATGGGAGGCTGAGGAGATTTATAACACACTTTCCATCTAAACAACCTAATTATTCTTCGGAAAAGGAATTTACTGGATACCAAACACCAGCTGTATACTTACCCCTTGTACATGGCAGGTACCACCTATGTACACACTCATAGAAATAGAATGGACATGCTCAGACCGGACAAAAGCGATATCATGATATCTTCTGTGCGCATGTGGTGCAGTGAAATACGAGTAAGATATATACAACACATGAGGCTGGCTCACAGGTCGAGTTTCAAGCCAGAAGATATGAGGCACGGAGAATGGAGTCAGTGCGTGGATGAAGAGCTGACATGGATGTCATTGTGAATGTGAGCGGAGTGACATGGAACATTGGAGAGGATGAAGGTGGGGCCCGAAGCCAACAGGAAATACTTATGACATGTGGATCGACGGACAGATTGGAGGGTTCATGTTCGTGACGCAAGAAGAAAAAAGAATATGAAGCAAAACGCAAAAAAAAAACAGATATAAAAAAGTTGATTTCCTGCTGCGACACCCTGCTACCTCGGCCAGGGATCCATCGACCCGCCACTTGCACCACCACCACCAGCACGTGGAGGCTTGCCACCCATGGCCTGCAGACCGTCCGCCATCGAGAATGGATTACGCTGCTGCTGTTGCTGCGAACCTTGTGGGAGCCCCGTTGGTACGACTCCCGCACCATAGAACGACGGTGGGACGGCCTGTGGCGGGACGGCAATGTGGCGAGTAGCCGTTGCGGGCGTCGAGTAGGACTGGTACTGCTCCGGCTGCATTGGCACATACATGTTACTCATATCGTTCCGTCGGTCCATCGTGTCAAAAGGCACAGATCCCGAGCCGCCGCCGCCCTGCTGTTGCTGCTGCTGCTGCTGGTACGTAGCGGCATATCGATTTCCACTCGTCGTGGCGTTGCTTGCGTATGCCTGCGGTGGGTTCGATATCACGCCCGACCCCGACCCTGTAAACATACCGCCACCTGCCCCACCACCACCACCACCACCACCACCCCCGCCTCCGGCAGTTGACCGTACAGTTGACATCACAACCTCCCGCCGGCCATTGTCGTCATCCACCATAATCGTTTGTGGGTGATACGAATGCGAAAGCTTCGAAGGCGGTGGGGGGTATCGCGCGCTATTCATACCTCCAACTAAATTTGGCCCACCACCTGCGCTATTCTGGGACCAACTGAGTGTGCCAGACGCTGCGGCTATCTCTGCCTGCTGCTGGAGGTACTCGATCTGAGGGTATGACTGCGGCGCTGCAGCACCCTTCCCAGACTGGCGACGCTCCCATTCTTGCATGGCGTCATCACGATTGAGCACAGGAGTCAGCGCGTCGCGGGGGATATTGTCCATGCGCTGCAATCGCGCGAGCGCCGGTGGGATCTCCTTCATCTGATTGTGATTGATCGTGTTCGCACGCGCCCGTGAGTTCGGGTTGTAGGCGTTTGAGGGCACGTTGGGGTTCAGATGCACCTGCGGGTTCGATGGGAGGCCCTGGAGTGGGTTGGAGTATGGGGTGCCTAGCTGACCAGTGGATGTCTGATGCACGAGTCTATGCGGACCAGATGTCCCTTGTCCAGATGAGTACTGGGCATTTTGCTGGGGATATGGATTCCCTCCTTCTGGTACGCCGGTGGAATAGTGAGACGCTGATAGCTGTTGCGGCGAGTGCTGGTGCTGTTGTGAGTGGGCCTGCAGTTGTTGCTGTTGGGGATTCATGTAAGGATTTCGGAATGCGGGTGCATTCTGGGAAGCAGCTTGGTGTGCCGTATACGCCTGATGCTGATTGAGATGCTGGTTGTATGTCGCGGCATCCTGATAGGCCCTTGTTCCTTTAGGCTGGGACGGTACCAATCCACCATACGGCCGCTTTGGATCTGGTACCGCGGATGGTGATGCCCCTTGGTGCTGGCCAACATTTAGACCATCAGGCTGTGGAAACGCGATGTCAGGTCCGAGCTCAGATGTGAAAACGGCATATGAACTAACCACGAAGGGTTTTGTAAACTTCTCCCCAGTAATGAAGGGGTGAAGCCTAGCTTGTTGGGGTGTCCATCGGGTCACCGGATTTAAATTTAAAAGGCCCTGGCAAAAGTCGATGAATGACGCCCGATTGTTGAGCTCTAGTATCACAACAGTCAGATGGCGGAAATGGGAGACTGAATCGTATGCGGACCTTTCTCGACCTCATGACCTTGCCTTGAATTTTTCGATGTAGGCATTGGAGCAGTGTTGATAATTTCAGGCAGCGAAGTGGCCTTGAAATATTGCTTGCCAGGCTGCTCATTGGTGTTGTGCTCTCGAGAGTACTGCTCAATGCTCTTCAAACGATATCGCTTCTCGTTCGAGTTGATTTGAGGGTTGTACACCTCGTAAGAATCGAAGAATTGGCTTGTTTGCTTGCCGGTGTTCAACATGCTTAGTGGGGGTAACCTGGTGGCGGAGATATTTTATTAGCAGTTCATAAGAGTTATCCAGCTAGCAGCAGTGGTGAATACGGGGGATATAGGAATTGAGACACTCACCCAAGCATTTCGATTATACGAGTCAATTGGTTGTACTCGCTCGTACCAGGAAACAGGGGCAGTCCAAGGAAGAGCTCCACTGCGATACAACCCAGGGACCACATATCGATCGACGCCGTGTAAGACATACCTAACAAGACTTCGGGTGACCTGTAAAACCGTGACTGGATATAGGTATACACTGTCTGCCTCTCGTGGCAAGCCGAACCAAAATCGATAACCTTGATTTGGGGAGATTGTAGCCTGAAATTTTTGTGTAAACGGGGATAACAAGTTGAACGCGAATTGTACAAACGATTTCAGCAAGATATTTTCAGGTTTCAAGTCGCAGTGTATTAGTCGAGCCTCCTTTAGAACCGTCATTGCATCCAACAATTGCGCCATGAACACCTTGACCAATTGTGTACTCAAGCCCTGGAATTGGTTTTGTTTGATCAACTCGTACAGATTTGACGACAAGAGTTCAAAGACGAGGCACAGATGACTTCGATGAATGAACGAGTCTCGCAGTCGGAGAATGTGGTGCTCATCATTAGGATCACAGGTTTTATTCAGCTATCCAAATTTCAGCATATTAAGCCCCAAATATTTAGAGAATTACATACCATCTCCAAGATGGTTACTTCCATCATACTCTGGTTGAAGTAAGCAGGTTTATTCTTAACCACCTTGACAGCAACAATCTCGTGTGTCTTCATATTTTGGCATTTCACCACCTGACCAAAGGTACCTTGCCCTAGGATATCAAGGATAAGGTATCTGAAGAAGATGCTTAACGGGTATCAATCTAGGTAAGCTCGTAGACGTACTTGTGGCCCTCTTCTGTACCCAACCAGTCGTTAACGTAGAGGATGTAGTCGTAATCGTCATTGTCGTAACCCTCGTTGTGTGCAGGTTTACTTGGCTTTGTCAAAACTCGCCGAGGGTTGTGGGTCGATTCGTATCTAAATTGGGGGTTACAGATGTGATATGTTTCCAGAATGTTGGTGGTAAGTTGACGGAGAGGCTAGTATAAATGAGTTAGTGTGAGAAGATCTAGAACATGGATGTTCCATACCGATAGGTACACCCCATCACTGCCCATCCTTCTACCTGTCGGGGGCACATCAAGACGCGGTTGCAAATCATGAGCTGTCCGCACTCGTCGGAATCCAGATGCCCGCCGTCTTTGAGGGGGAGGGTCAACTACCATCTGCTCCTGGGCATAGTATTGGGACGCAGGACTTTGTGAATGCAAATAGGACAAGGGTGTGGGGGGATTCGAAATCGAGTTTTGCTTGACGGGTACATGAGCAGAGAGATGTGACTGGATTTGAGCTGGGGGATGTGGGCTTGATGTATCCATAGAATAGGACGATGAATATTGGCCAGCTGTGCTCAGTGATGGGTTCTGAGGAGTATAAGGCGAACCAATTGGTGGAGTCATAGACTCTGCTTTGACCTGTGAGTGATTGCGGCTGTGGGATTGATATGCAGTGGGGTGTGCGCGCTGGTCTGGAGGTGGTCCGTATGGATAGGATGCGGTGGTTGGAGAGTACTGTGATTGCTGCGAATACGACTCCATCAACGCGGCTGAATTCGGGGGATTGGTGCCACGAAGAGGAGCACGACCAGAGAGAGCAGAGGAGCTTGGTTCAAGACTTGGTTGTGTCCTCTTTGTTGATGGGCCATTGTAGTACATATCAGAGTACGAGTCTGCGGGTGTTGTGGCGGAGTTCGCGAGAGAGCCGGGCCCTGTTAGTGATTGTTGCTGATAGGGAGCGGTTGGTGGATAAAATGAGGTTTGGGGGAGCTGATTGGAGGTCCTCGATTGAGAATCGATATTAAAAGCGCCTTCCAGATCCTCTGGTTGATGGTGACGGCGCGCTCTGGAGGACGATGTGTTGCTGCTAGCGCTGCCTCCCAACGACGCGCTTCGGGCCAACTGATTATGGCCAGATGATAAATAAGGAGAGCTTATCGTAGGCTGATCATCAATGAGCTGTGAGAGACGATGTCTGGTTGGGCCGGTTGGAGTCTGGTGAAGGGGTTGGAGTCGCTGGGGCGATGCTGCTGAATGGGATTGGGGCGGTGGTGGTGGTGGTGCAGAATAGAGATAGGAAGCCTGGGCTGCATGGGCTGCCTGCGCCGAGGACGACAAAGGCTCGACCTGAGTCTGCCAACGGGGCAGATCAAAGCTTTGGTTTGTGTCAGGCATGTATAGTTCAGCTTCCGACATATCCAGCAAGTCAAGACTCAACACGAGCGAGGCACAGCTGATGCTGCTTGTCTCCTAGTTAAAGTCAGCAACTTCCTCTGTTTTCAACAGCGATTCGGATGACAGTCAAGGCTTAAGGAGGCCGCAATGGTGGCAATTGTGCCGTGTTGCACCGCAACGGGGTAATCCGTAATCGATTCAAAGTCGGACAATGAACGGTTTCAGCTGCACATTCCTCTTTCTTAGTTCTATGTACTCTTGAATCTACTTTTCCTGCTCTATTGCCAGCAGTGTCGCTACTATCCCTTTTTCTGCCTCAAACAGCAGTTTTGGGCCCTGTCCGATCGCCAAAAAAGACGAAGGCACGTCCACCGATAAAAATATCTGCTTCCCGAAGCGTTTGGCTGAGGAATCCTTCAACAACAGTCTTGTGGTTTCTCTGAAAATTCTTACCTAAACGTTGAGCCATCGATAGGGCGACATCCGACTCTGTTGATCGAAATAAGGAGGTGGCAGGAATACTTGCGCCCGCCTTGGCCAGTAGATATTTCAGTTCTTCCCCCCACTTTCATCAGGCTGGCACTTACGAATTTGGGGGGCATCGCACACGCCCAGTCTTTACATAGATTACCCTGCGTCACGGCTTTGTCCACATCTCCAGGAGATCCTTCTGCGGTGCCGATCCATACCATGTACGACCCCACAAGCCGCGTTACCTGCAATGCAATTGCGGGCAAAGAAGGATCAGAAAGAGCTAGATACTTTGTGTCGACTTTTATGGATCCTCCCGCCTCAGATGTCATTTTTACACGAATTGTTGTGGGCCCAAAGATAGTCAGATGGCTCTTGTTTCTCGCGAATTGTTTGCACTGGCAATGGTCTCAGATCAGTGGACTTGATCTAAACATCACCTGTGTCGACCAGTTTAACTGTTTACCTGCGTGTGCCGTGATACAATCGAGATCTACAAATGTGGTCAAGTCCCTTGCCTGTGATTAAATATGAGATTCGCTTCTTGCATGCCTTTTGGTGGAGGCACATTGTGTCGATATTCCACGTTGTACCAGGGTTACACTGAATCGTGCCACTCACCAGCTGGCAGCAGAATACTCTTTGTAGAATTTCTTCCTGTAATACACGTTTATAAGGGAGCAAGACGCGTGGCGCTCTTGGACGCGTCATTTGGACGATGTGTGTGTCTGTTTGAGGCGGTGGACGCCACTGGCTTGGCATGGCGCAATGAGGCGTCTTGTCCGTCAACTTTGATTTTGACCACAAACTCTCAACTCAAACCATGTCACAGATCCACACTTGTACACCGATAGACAGGGAAGGCGTGGTCAGATGCTACTCTCACGCACTAGTCGCAGCGCTAAAGACCAGCGAAAGCGCGAGCAACCCCGGCAGGTTGGCCCACTATTCAGATATTTCTTCCTCAGGGCTGATCAGAAGACCCGACTCGGAGCAGGCGTTACTATTGTTGTCCCAAAAGTATCAACGACCCAAGTCGCTGCGAATTCTGGTGTATGGTCTCTTCCTACTTGTACTATTTTCAACAGAATCCAACTGGTTACTATTAGTCTGGGCAGATGACCCTATTTTTACGAAGCTACCGTCTGCTGGAACCTTTTCTTCATCACAGTCACCTGTTACGCCACGCAAGAGAGGGTTTCAGTCAAGTCCGACCTCTCCATTGACGCCGTCTCAGAAGCGAATGAAGCTCATAGAAGAAGCCCTTCGTGAAACACCATCTCCCACGCAGAGTAGGACATCTGCTCCACCTTCGACTCCGTCCGGAGGGTCGCAGAAGCGCTTGGATGACATTAGGCACGCGCTAACACCCTTCAAGCCGTCTCCTGTGCTTGAGATGGAGACCAGCTCTAGAAGGGACAATATTACAGTGTCTCAAAGCTCTTGGGGCTGCTCTCAGGCTCCGGGATCAAGCTCAATATTTAACAGACCGATTACTTCCTCGCGGTCCACAGGCAATATTGAAGCCGATGACTCCGACGAAGAGGCCTTGTGGGCAGCATCAGATCTTTCTCAAGCTCCTCTCAACGAACCTCCCTCGACGATACCATACCTCCCCCCTACAACACAGGGGGTAGATTCGGGTAGTAGTGGATCCTCTTACTGGCGCACAGATGACCCGGTAAGATACTTGTTGCTACCGACTATATGCTCCGCCTTCACATCAACTTCCATAGGAAAACCCCTTTGATGATAGCATTGCACTTAGCCAGGTCTCCAACAGCACCTCGGCGTCGTCTCCATACGTACCCGCTCCAACATCGTCGTCGAACACCGGGCATTCGGCCGAATCCATAGCTTCCATGATATCCGGGCTCAACAGCATCCCCGATTATTTAAGAAAGCTCGAGAGACGGCTGGTGGCAGCTGATAGGGCCAACGTCGCCAAAGCAAAACGGATCGCTACATTGGAGGAAGAGGTTCAAAGGTTAGTGCCGTCCATAAATATCCATGTTCTAAATTTTAACACTATTATATCAAAAAGACTACAGGAGGTCAACAGGAGGCTCGAGAACTCGCTCTCGGTCTCCAAAATGAGGGAGCACTGAGGTGTTTTGTCAGCGCTTCCAAACAAAAATCTTGACGACCCTGGCCAGACATTCTCCTCACTCAGCGATTCTAAATTCATCTCCGGGCTTCTTTTCTCCTGGCCATGCTTGTGATCAATAAGAGCCACTGGACTGGCCGAGCCTCGGAGGGCCTTTACAAAGCCGAAACCCCGCGACGCACTGGAGGCCGGGCCCGGCATGGCATAAACGCATTGTCCAGCGACCCTCTCGTGCAGAAATCTTACGTCCCCGAACCCCTTCTTCTGGCAAGGCTAGCTAGGGGAGACGGCCATCTGAGAGCTCTATCATGTCTGCCTGTCTACGTACATGAATCGTCGATTCGAAGCGACGACAGCGGGGAGGCCGTAACTTTCTGATTACTTTCTGATAGGCCAAAACACTATAGTAGTACTACGGCGAGCCGGTGATGTCGGCGTGGCCTGCGTTTGCCCTATACTATTACACCGTGTCAATGTCATCCGAGTCTCGCTCCGATCTTGTTCTCCTCTTTCAAGTCATGTCAAACGCGACATGTAAACTGCCTGGGGGCCGCAAGCGGCCCTTGCCAATGCAATACAATGTTCTTGTGCGGAAAGTTGACTGCACTTTTTCGGGGGGGAATCGTAGGGGATACGTGCATTTATCAATAACTAGTGGCTGATCGATCTGAAATAGATTACAGAATACACAAGGAACATCACGATGCACATCGTCCGCGCCACGCCAGACGCGGGCACAGACGCGGACACGGGCAGCGGTGCAGATGCCCACAACTCCACTTCCAATCCCGCGAAACGCAAGTTTTTACGCAGCGTCAGGACCGTCTGCGGCAGAGCCAAAAACCTTTTTGGATTTGAAATATCGCATATATGGAGTATCAGGCCTGAGCTCACCCGATTCAACCCGTCGATGACGGAATACTGGCCTGTAAGAAGTCGGAACTGAGTACTGAACACTGAACACTGGGTTGATACCGCCCTATCATAATTTGACCCCCCTCCCCCCCCGGTAGCGATTCACTGATTTACGAGGTTCAATGCGACTATCAGCCGTAAAAGACGGGTGTAATTGTAATTTGTGGCTGATGCCCCCACACTTGCTACTTGTTTAAGTCAGTCTATTCAGTCCCCAAATCGCGATTGTCCCTGTGTCTTTTTATATATTCAAAGGCGCCGGCTCTGATGTGCTCCTTGCAAGTTGTCATCGAGATATCGATAAGTAGCCCCACGGCGGCAGGATATCCAAACGCCTGGTGCATCAATAGCAGGAAGTATTTTTTTTACCCAGTGACGCTCGAGCTGGATTAATGTTTTTTTTTTTTTCAAGGAACACGCGAACACAAAAACAATTAATTAATATAAGTTGAACGAAATCACTACGCGGGCCCGCGCTGTGGTGACTCTCGCATGGAGCACAGCCTTGCGACTTGCTATACGGCATAGCGAGACAGATAGAATCAATCAGAGTAGTGCACGCGCCGCGGTGCATGGTATACAATGTACATGGTACAAAGCGGCCCAGGGAAGCTCCCTCATAGGTTCGTCCTGGAAAATACCCAAATAATCGCCCTGGAATCTGGTTTGTTCAAGTTGGTTGTTTAGGATCTCGGACGAGGAGGTGACGTTATTTTTCGCCACGCTCCTGGCCTCTAATGTGCCCAAAAAGCTGGCAAAAAGGTGCCCCCGCTGCTCTCCACGCGCAAAAAGAGCACGACGAAGGAGAGTATAATCAATATAAAATTCAGTGAGGCGCCCGTCAAAGTGAGCTCTAGATCTTCAAGTCCTTCCTAACCCTCTGAAAATTCTCCCAGCCCAGCTTGACATACCTCGGATCCTGACAGTACCTATCAAAATTCGCCTGCCCAAAACACTCTATTTTCGCGGAGCCCCGTACAAAGAGATATCCGAGCGCCCACCAACTGTGCGTGGCGCGCTTAGCAGTTAAGCGCTAGGCGTCGACACTGTGGCAACATGCGCAATTGAATCGGAAAATAAAATGAAATCATCTGCAGCCCAATTTTAGCAGGCCGATCGTTCCTGGTCCGACAGCGACGATAGATAACCAACCGCATATGATATACTTACACTGGCAGTTCAGTTACAGACAGTTATATAACCTAATGAGTGAGCGGACATACGCAGCCCTACGTACTCGTCTTGAAGCGGTTACGGAGTCTGACGTTCAAACGTTCATATGCAATACGCTAAAATTCATGTGTCCATACAAGACCTATGCCGGGGGGGATGCGATGCGCGCGAGCGGGGCCAAAGCAAGAAATACTGTCAGGGATGAGATAGTGTCGGGGGCTGGGCGGGATGTGCATGTAGCTGTAGCTGTAGCTGCAATGTCCTAAGAAGTCAAAGAAACGAGTCCAGCCGTGATACGTACGTAGATGAGTACAAACATTGGGGGAGGTAGGGGGAGCGCAACAGAGAGAATAAATACTAGTCAAGATGATGATGCAGATGGCAATGACGATGTCGATGAAGATAGTGACGATAGAGTGCGGGGCAGGCGGGTGGACGCGCTGTCTAGCAGAACATCCGCCTCCACCAAAGGATAAACCGGGTCCACCAGCCGCCGTTCCAGCCCTCGCTGCGCGGTTTCGCGCTGACCCACATCGCGCCCGTACCAAAATGCACACGCTTCCCCTCGCCACCCTCGTCGTCCTCGCCCTCCTCGATGTCCGGGTGGCGCGGGTGCGGCTGTGGGAAGCGCGGGAGCGGGCGGCGGGAGACGAACGCAGGGAAGAGCTTGAGCAGCTCGAGGAGCTCGGGGTTGGGCAGGTCGGGAGACGTCCAGACGCGCATGTAGACCTCGTCGCCCTCGTCGAATGTGAATGCGTCCGCGCGCAGCGGGGACATGGCGCGGTCCTCGTAGATGGGCCCGGGAGGCTCGTCCATGGAGTCGGTGGCGAGCCCGCTCAGGAGGGCCACTGTGTTGCCGGAGGACTGGGAGGTGGTGGTGGCGACGGAGCGGGAGAGGGCGGGGGTGTCGAGGAAGGGATCGCTGGGGGCGCGTGCGCGTTTGGGCTGTACGGTCGGGGCGATGCGGAAGGATTTCTGGTTTGAGGGTAGGGGCTGGGACTGGGAGCGTGAGTGTAGGGGAGAGGACTCGGGAAAGGGCGCGTGGGTGGTTGATGATCGCCTCGGTGAGGGCGCTTCTTCGAACGCGAGGACCTGGGGCAGCACGTGAGTGACGGTGGAAGGGATGCGGAGGCCACTGACCCCTTTTAGTACGTCGATCGCCTCGAACATAAACTCCCTGCCGCTGTAGAACGTGTCAGAGCTTGAGCATGGTGGGCGATGCGAGGACGTACGCCGCCTCCTTGAAGACTGCATCGTCAAACTCCCACTCGATCCGATAGCCTCCTGCGCCACCGAGGTTCTGGGGGATCACCAACAGGCGAAAGATAGCCCAGAGACTACATACAACAGGGTTCAGTGGGCAAAGAGGAATAATCAATGGAGACTGACGCCTCGAAAAAGGGCTGTGTGCCCGGCATGCCCATGGTGCACCAGTTGAGGATGAAGCGCTCCACGCGCTCGTAGCGTTCTGGTGACGTGTTGGTGGAGCGCCAATGACACGATGGATGACGCACCTTTTCTGGCGATGGCGCCGTGGGGGTCGGCGCGTGAGTGCGCATTGAGCGAGCCGCCCGGCTGCATCGCCGTGATGTGTGCCTGGAACTCTGCGTTTTTGCGTGCGTTGACAGAGCGGTGGTAGTCGGCGCGTATCGACGCCTGCAGGCGCGCGAACGGCGCGCGCTGCGACGCGGGGAGCGTGCTCAGCGTCTGCGTCATCTGCCGCCCAGACTCTTCGTCCTGATTAAAGTACCTGTGTGGGATGAGTGAGCGGTGGCAGTGTTTGGATGCGGCATGCGTACCAGGCGCGGCAGTGCACGGCGAATGCCTCGAGCTCGTTTGGGGCGACGCCCGAGGGGGTCGAGGACCTGTTGCGGGCGCTAGGCGGTGGGGTAGGCCCCACACGGCGGCCTTGCCTCGAGCGGGTCGAAAAGGTGGGGGAGGCTGGGGAGATGAGGCGGGCTTTGGACTGGGGGCTGGTGGGCGGGGACATGGAGCTGGTCGAGGGAAGGTCATAAAGGAGAGTCTGGGAGGCGGTTTGTGAGTTAAAGGAGGGTTCGTCGAAATGAAGGGGCGAAGGGGGTGGGCGGGGACGGGGAGCCTGGAGACGATATGAAGCAGACATGGACTTGCGAGAGAGAGAGAGAGAAAAAAAAGAGTACAGGGGGAGAAGGAACGTGGACTGGCGTCGACGATGGCGCGAACTTTGCAAAAGTGAGCAAAAGGTCAGACCACGCCCAATCTTTCCTACACACGTGCCCCATTGCCCCAGACCGGCCATCGCCATCATCCCGCAGCGCTCAGAGTCTGCACCCGCTCCGTCTCTTCATATACATCTTCATCTCTTGCTCTTTTATTATCTGCTACTTGCGATTCATTTCTGCATCTTCATGTCGCTCCTAGGTTGCTGTTCCGAACCCGTAAGCAGTTTATGTTATGTCTGCAACGAGCTCGAGTCTAACCGCGTAAATATAATTCCCCACAAGGGCCGTGAGCACATCTGACAGTGATACGAACACACGCTCCACTGCATACAAACATATTTTGATTGAATACTCTGTCGATATGCTCAGGACACCGCGCCGCCGGTTGCGACGTGCGTGATGGGCGCAAAGCGTGGATCTGGGGCAAGCTGACGCAGTGGCGACAGGCACGAGTGTGGCAGATTGCAATTTGTTGATATGTATGGATGACGGCTGCTGCTAAACCTAAACTATTATACATTGAGCAGGCGGCCGGGAGATTAACACAACAGTCGAGTGCCGTCGACGGCACAATTGAATAGGTTGCGGCATGTCCCTTGTGGATGGAATGGGCGGGGACGGTCCTTGAAACCCATGTGGTGTGGACGAGTCGAGATCTCGGTACGCAGCGCGCGTTGTGACCGGCGGCTGGACGCGATACCGGCGGTCCCTTTGACGTCCCTTTGTGGATGGTGGACAGTCAGGATTGTCTTGTCCGTCCGCAAGCCACGCGGGCGAGGAGTGAGTGAGCCCTAGTCGCGTGGGCACAGCATGCTGGGATGGAGATGAGGATGGGAGTCGCGTGGAGCAGGAAATGGGACTTGAGGCAGGAGGGGAATGGATGGGGTTGTTCACGTTACGACATGGGTTATAATTGGGAGAGAGGGACGATAAGGATGCCGAGTCGGTATGGGGAGAACGGAGGCAAAACGTAAAAGAGAGGCACGGGGCGGGAGATGCCGCTGGCGGGAGGAGGTCGGAGAAAGGCGTCAAGGCCGGCGGGTCTGATGGCCAAACAGCCGACCCTCGATTTCCAGCTCCTACAAAAAGCCTCCTTCCTCTCTTTGTCAGAAAATTCCGAATATGAGCGTCGGTCACGCAGGTCACTCAAGTCACACCCCCGCGCCTGGCTCTGACCTCGACCGCCAGTGGGATCTCCACAGGAAAATGTCCCTCGACTTTAACAGCAACAACCCCAGCCTCTTTGACCAGCAATACCCCAGTCCCCAGTTTGATCAACAAGATGCCCTAGACGCCCCAGCCTACGATCCATACTCGTACCGCTACCGCACCAATCAACCCCAAAACTACCCACAACAAGACGCCTACGCCCATCCCTCCTACCCAGACTCCTACGCCTCTCCCTCCTACGACCCGTATCCTGCCCAAAAACAGCCCCCCTTCCCCAAGGATTACCAATCAAACGCCTTTCCCGACCGTCTCCCGCCCGCCAACTACCAGCCAGAGCTCCTCGACGACTATGGCGTCCCCTTTGGCCAGTTCAACGACCGCCTCCCGCGCTTCCCCGGCCCGCCCGTTACCGTCCCCTCCCATGTGCCCGCCGATCTCCTGCGCGGCGTCCCAGCCGGCCCGCCCTACGACGATCTCCACTACCTGCCTCCAAATCCCCACCAGGACATGCCCCTCCGCATGCCCACCGTAGACGAGACCCTCGCCCGCATGAAGCTCCAAGGCCATTCCATCATGGGCGCCTCCAACGATCTCCACACCTTTATCCGGTTCGTCCTATTCGTTTCTTCCCGTCGTAATATTCGCTGACCCGTTCCTGTCACAGCCCTTATCTCGACCAATACGTCCGAACCCCAAATCGCCTCGCCTTTGGAGAACGCACCGTCATTGTCATGTCTAGCAAGGTTGCACAAAAGTCATATGGCACTGAAAAACGGTTTGTCATCTTCACCCAAATCCGTCCTTGCCCCTCGTGTTCACGCCCTTGCCCCGCACAGCTTCCTCTGCCCCCCTCCCACCGCAATCATGATCGGCAATTCCTGGTGGACCGACGTCGTCCGCCGCGGCGAGGACCCCAAGCTCTGCCCCCCACGCGTCGTCGTCTCCATCTCCGGCGAACCCGCCCCCCAGGAGGGCTCAATCGAATGGACGGGCTCGTCCGGCAAGTCCTTTGACGTCAGCGATCCGCCCACCGGCACGACCTATATCGGCCGCTGTGTTGGAAAGCAGCTATTCATTTCCGATGTGGACGAGAAGAAGAAAAAAGTCGAGGCCCTCGTAAAGATCACCGCACCAGCATCAGAAGACGAGCCCGAACGCGTCATCGGCATCTTCCCCAGCCGCCCCATAAAGGTCATCAGCAAACCGAGCAAAAAGAGACAGAGCGCTAAGAATCTCGAGCGTCAGTGGTTGTTCTCCTGTGCATTCTATTAATAGCTCATCCTTGATGACAGTATGCATCAACCATGGCTCCACCATTTCACTCTTTCACCGTCTGCGCTCCCAGACCGTCTCTACAAAGTATCTTTGCGTGTCTGGATCAGGCTCGTCCTTTAAAGGTTCCGATGGCGCCCCTCTCATGGGGCTCGACCAACGCAACCGATCTTCGACGCCTTCCTTCATCGCCCGGACCGCTAGTTGGGGTGCGCGGCCCGCTGACTCTTCTTTCCCACATCATCGCTAACTGCGTTTCCAGATCCATTTGTCATGTACATTGTAGACGTAAACAAGCCTGCAGGAGGCATAGATGCGCCACCACCCCCGCCCCCACAGGCCGAGTACCCTTCGCCCCCACCCAACGCCATTCCCTTTTCAAACAACGGCTCCCAGATCCCCATCTACTACAACCAGACCGTCGTCCTCCAATGCCTGACCTCCGGCGTCGTCAGCCCTGTCCTCATCATCCGCAAGGTTGATCATCAGACCACCGTCGTTGGCGGCGGCCTCCAGGAAGGTGCCAAGGGCGTTGCTGACCACTACTGCTCGCCTGGCGAGGTCTGTGGTGATCCTGTCTCTCAGCTGCACAAGATCGCGTTCGAGGTCTTTGATGGCAGCAAGGGCTTGCCTGAGCCTGGTACCCCTGGTATCACGGGCGCCTTCTTGTCCTGCATGGGCGAAAAGGTCAACACCTACCGCCCTATCGACGGGCGCCTCTGGAACAACGGGGGCTCACAAACAGCGACAGGTTCCAACTCGCCTACGCTGCCCGGCTCGCCGGTTGCGTCCAACGCGTCGCCCAGTAGCGAGTACTTTGCGACGTCTGCACCCGCGTCGCCATCGGCAACTGCTCAGGACTTTCTGTCCAACGACGGCGGCCGTGTCAAGAAGCCTTCCAAGCGCTCGTCTTCAAGCGCCGGGGGCATGGGCAAGGCTGTTCCCAAGGGTCGACGCAGGCCGAGCTCGGCCGGCTCAGTGTCCTCCACTCGGCGCGGGTCGTCGAGCGATGGCGGCGCTGCGTCCGGCGCGCTGTGGCAGGTGGATATCGGCGAAACCAGCGTCTGGACTATCGTTGGAACCGGTAAGTCGATCTGTGCCTTGACATTATCTGAGCGCTAAACCTTGTTGTTTCAGACCAAGTTCGGTACAACTTTTACGTTCCCCCGGTCCTTTTCGACAACCAGCACGCGCCCCAGACGGGCTCGTTCCCGATACCCTCGAAACCCGTGACACCCTTCCCGGCTGTCGTCAAATACCTGCCGCCCGACCGTGCCGCAGAAGCACCCAAGAGCAACTGTGCGTCCTCGCGCGCGGTGCTGTCCAAGCCCAATCCGCACACAGCCAAGATGCTCACGCTGTACGGCGAAAACTTTTCCAAGACGGACCCCGTCAACGTGTTCTTTGGCTCCGAGCCCTCACCGTTTGCAGAGGTCCGGTGTACAGAGGTTATGGGGTGCCTGCCCCCAGAGTCGCAGACGCCCAAGCGCCGGCCTATCATATTGATTCGCTCAGACGGAATTGTGTTCCCTTCGAATACCATGTATCCCTAGTCGTGTCGTTTCTCTCCCCTCACCTCCCCTCCGTTTGTATACCATGTCCCGATGTCGATTTGCTGTTTCACTGGATCAGGCTACCCCTTCTCTCCGCGCGTCTACTACTATCTATATATGCTTTGTGTCACCAGAGGTTTTCATAGGATATTAACTCTATATACTCACCTTCCGTCATCCATATCCATACGATGTATGTGTATCTCCAGGACACTATGTTCAGAACAATCCGCCATACAGCGGACTTTGACGCCTAATTTGACGTTTAGAACATACGACGACATAAACACGCGCGACAAGAATCTTTGCCCGCAACCATGACGGTGACCGTCCCCAGCTACCTCGCCGACATCGCCCACGTCCCTGTGTCCTCGTACCCTGGCGTCCTCTGGAAGTACTATATCCTCTATCTGTGGGACTACCAGCCCAACTCCTGGGTCGCGCGGATCGCATACACCTGCCGCATCCTCGCGATCCTCGTCAGCCTGCCCATCATCGTCCTCGCGCTCCTCGTAAGCATACACACACAATACCGCCGCGATAAGATACGTCTGACACCCCAGCGCAGGACATCTCGTCGTACGGCATCGCGCGCACGCTCGGCGTCATCGACGACGTCAAGGCGTCCACGAGCGACCTCGCAACGCTCCACCGCCTGCACAACAATACCGCTGCTGCTGCGGCCCCCACCATCCGCATCGAGGGCACCACGCCCTCCTCGCCGTCGTCCGACTTTAGCAGCACACCTACCATGGCCATGGACGATAAGCATAAGCACCCCGAGCCCCCGTCGGCGGGCGAGTACCCGGTGGGATACCTCGAGACGGCGCAGCCGCAGGCGTTTTATGCGTCCGAGGGCGATAGCTTGAAGCTTTCTGGTGTGGGTGTGTTTTCGCCTGCGGCGTCGCGCCCGCCTTCGCCGGTTATGACGAGGAGGAGCTTGATGCCGGAGGGTGAGGAGGGGAATGGGAATGGGAACGGGCTGCGGCAGCGTGTTAGACAGGAGGAGGCTATCGCCGAGTGAGGGTCGTAGATCTGTTTTTTCTCTCGGTCTTTCTGGGATGCGCATTCTGCATCTTTTACTTGTGCTCAGTAATCGTACAATTATGCTTATATCTGATGTGCCCTATAGAATACAGGATATACGCGACCCTCTAGTCACTAGTCATACAAAACCGCTGTCTCACTGTGTGTACAATGTAACAATGTCCCAGTCTGGTGATCACCATCCGAAACGCAGCTGGTCGCGCGTGAAGACGGGCGGCTTCCACTTGAGACACTCGGGGTGGATCTGCCGCCGCCGCTTCGCCTTGGACTTCTGGTGTTTCTCAAGCACGGCGTTGTTCAGACACAGTATATGCTGCCCCTTGTAGTGCTTGAACAGCTGCAGTGTCGTGCACCTGTGCGGGAAACGTGTGAGTAGTGGGACAAAGCCGTGCGGGATGGTAAGACGTACGTGTTCATGACGTCCGCGTGTGTGATGGACGTCCTCTGTGCAATGTCGTCGACGCTCAGCTCCCCGTCTGGCGTCTCGAGCAGGAGGTCGATGATCGTCTCCGCCCAGTACGCGCGGTAGCTCAGCAGCCCAAGGTCGCTCAGCGGCTTCTCCGGGCTGCCGAGCTTCTGCTCCTTCTTGCTCAGCTCGTACGAGAACTGGATGAGCAGCTTGCCGTAGCCGTACCGCTGGTGCTGTGGGAGGGTGAGGATACATGCGACGTTGTAGTTCTCTGCGGACTCTTTTTCTTTGGAAAAGTACCCAATGACATGGCAGCCTGTGGAATCGCGCTGCGCCTGGAGATGCTTTTGTGAGCCAATTGAGCGAGATAGTGAGGAAGAAGCATACCATCACATAATACATGAATGGGGTGACGTCGTAGTACAAGGTTTTGCTGTGAACGGATGAGTGCAAAGAGGCAAAAGGCTAAAGGCTAAACACCTACTGGTCAAGGAAGCATTTCGACAACAAGCTCAGGTTGCGGCACCACGTAAGCTGGCGTTTTCCGTCTATTTCATAGAACGAGATGTCTTCGTGCCGGTATATTTCATTGCCAGGCGGGTGGAGCAGCGTGCACCGCTGCCGGTGGCGCGACAACATCATCGGGGACGGGAAAAACGAGAGACAAAACTCGCAGATGTACAGCACGGGGAGGTGCGCGTATTCCTTGGGATACGGACTGAAGTACCACGCGTCAACTTCGTGCTTCCCGATCTGGAGGCGGTTCAGGTTCTTGACGCGCGCAATTTCTGATATTGACTGCGTCATGGAGCCGGAAGTACGAAGTTTCTCTATCTCCTGCTCCTTGCTGAAGGCGGAGAGCGGCGGTGGCTCCGCGATCGACTCCTGGAGCGACAGTTCGAAGTTGTCGACCTCGCCTTCACCGTCGATGTCCATCTCGCCCTCCGCGTCTACGTCGCCCTCTGCGTCCTCCTCCTCTTCTTCTTCTTCCTCTTCGTCGTCACGGTTTTTCCGCTTCAGTGATGGGGGCGCGGGCGACGGGGATGCAGAGTATTCGCGGCCAACGAGGGGCGTCGATGGGCCCGGTGTGGGCGACGCCGCAAGCGCCGCGTTCGTTGTAGCCTTCTTCAACAAAGACCGCGGCGCCTTGCCGGGCGCCTTCTGCGGGGGCCCCGAGCTCTTCTTGCCGCCGGTGGTCTTCGGGCGGGGCCACTCGAGGTCGCGCGTCAGGACGAGGCGCGAGCCGAGCACCCATTCATCGAGGCGCTTGTTGAACGAGTCCCAGTGCACAAAGAACTCGAGCTGGTCTTCGGGTTTCGCGGTGCTCGTGTCTACCTTGGCTGCGGCCCGCCGACCGTACGGGTTGACTGGCTTGTCCCGAATAGAAAGAATTTCGGCTAACCGCTCCTCCTCGCCGTCGGCGCTGGGGCGGCGGATGTAGATTTTGCAACCTACAGAGACGGTCTGCAATTTGCGATAATTAGACTCGAAGGGGGATGTACAGGGTGTCGCCACTGACCTGGATGGTGTAGGTTCCCCCTGGTGAGATAGGAGGCGGAGTTCCGTCGCCAGCAGAGGGGGTCGATGGGCTCATTGCTCAGTTTGCGCTTTCAGATGTAATTTTCGCCTGTAATAACTATTTCAGATCAGAACTAGGTCAGATTGGGCTCTTCTCAATGCCAGCGGGGCCAAAAATACAACGAAAATGGTCGAGTTCGTCGCCAGCACCTTTGTTGAGAATGACTCAGGTAGCTGACTCAGCATGATTTGCTGAATTTTCTGTCCAAACTCGGCTTCGGAGATCTCGACGATGGACGACGGACTTGTGCTCAATCTCGCGGTCGACGACCACTCAGCTTCCAGGAGCGTTGGTGCGAAAAAGGGTGGACGATGGACTGACAGGTTCGTCACATTTTCTACCTAGCCTACCCTTCTGATCCGCCGAACAGAGCGAAAGCCAAGCGGGTCGTAAAACGGAAATCGCGGCCGGACGAGAAGAGCGCGGGACATCATGCACCTATCCAGGACGAGGAACGCAGACCATCCAAAAGGCCTCGTAAGGAAAAGGAAACGTCTGCGTCCACATCGACGCGAATTACTGAGCAGCAAAGACCAGCGCCCAGTGCACGACCAAATCAAATCATATCCTCTCTCTTCTCCTACAACCCCAAGGTAGAGGCTCCTGCTCAGCCTCCCCCGAAAATATCCACCAGTCGCCCCAGTAATGCTCCCTTAGACTCGTCTAGTTTTGCCAGTCTTGGTCTTGATCCCCTCATAGTTACACATCTTACCACAAAGATGAAAATAACGAAACCTACGTCAATACAGCGTTCAGCTTTGCCTGCTCTCTTGACCACTCCCACTGACCCCAGCAATCTAAGAGACGTCTTCATCCAATCTCAAACTGGCTCAGGGAAAACTCTGTCATTCCTCCTTCCAATATTACAAGATCTCCTTCCGCTAAGTTCCCTGTCATATATCGACCGCTCTATAGGTACTCTTGCCATCATCATCGCGCCCACGCGCGAACTCGCAAAACAGATATCCGACGTACTAGAAACTCTGCTGCAGCTCCGTCTGCGACCCGAGGACGAATCCGCAGATGACCCCAGTGCATCCTCAACCCGCCTGACGCGCTGGCTAGTCTCTGGACTCCTTACGGGCGGCGCAACACGCACGCACGAAAAAGCCCGTCTCAGGAAGGGCATCCCGATCCTCGTGTCGACGCCTGGGCGGCTTCTGGATCATCTGCAAAACACCTCGTCTTTCAACGTCGCCAAATGTCGGTGGCTTGTCCTTGATGAGGCAGATAGGCTCATGGACTTGGGTTTTGAAGAGACGATCAACGGGATTATGAAGGGCTTGGAGGGGCGGCGGAAGTTGGCGATTACAGCAGTACAGGAGGGTAAGAGTATGGAGGTCGGTGGCTGGGATTGGGAGCGTCGGCGAAGGACGATTCTGTGCTCGGCGACCATTGAGGAGAACGTCCAGAAACTGGCAGGAACAACACTCGTCAATCCTCTGATGGTCAAGGCCACCGAGGTCGACAAACCCATACCCGCTGCATCTACATCTGCGACCACAGAAGATGGCGGTGCGCAGGTTGTTGCCATGGGTGAGAAATTCACCCCTCCTTCCCAGCTGGCACAGAAATACGTCGTCGTCCCTCTCAAGCTCCGTTTGGTTGCTCTCGTTGCGCTACTGCGCTCACTCATCGCCCAATCTCCCGGTCGAAGGGGCATCAAAATTATTGTATTCCTCAGTTGCACAGATTCTGTGGATTTCCACTGGAACCTGTTAGGTGGCTCCACGATCGACAACGATACTGAACCAGCAGAGAAGAAAAAGGGAAGCGAAGGGGATGACAGCGACAGCGACGAAGACCAAGAGGATGCAGAGGAGCCTGTCTCTCGGGGCGAGAAGGTCGAGGTCCGCAACGCCCTTCTACCCGATACCTCCATCTACCGATTACATGGCTCTCTACCCACACCGACGCGACTTGCGTCGCTGCGTGGGTTTGCGGGCACCGGCTCTGCGAAATCAAAGCCAGCAGCAGCTGACACGCCAACTTCGTCCATCCTCTTATGCACATCTGTTGCTTCGCGTGGTCTAGATCTACCGCTCGTCCGCGCAGTCGTCCAGTATGATCTTCCTACTGAAGGCGGTGCGACCGAGTATGTGCATCGTGTTGGTCGTACTGCCCGTGCTGGCAAAGGTGGTGAAGCGTGGAGTATCGTTGCGCCCAGCGAGTCGGAGTGGGTGAAGTGGGTAGAGGGTAAGATGCGGGGAGACGAAAAGGACGCAGCGGCTGATGAGAAGCGTAATATCACGCTGACCGGAGTGACCATTGACAGTGTTCTCAAGGCTGGCTTTGGAGGAAAAGGCACAGAATACGAGGGACGGGCGACTGACGTGCAGCTCGCTTTCGAGCGATGGGTTCTGCGCAAAAAAGAGGTCAGTCTAATACTTGCATAAGAATGAGAATCCATATCCGGTCTAACCTAATCTTGTTCGCTAAAGAATGCAGGTTTTGCTCGCAAGGCATATTTATCCCATATGCGCGCCTACGCCACTCACCCCGCGAACGAAAAGCACATTTTCCACATCCGCCACCTGCACCTCGGACATCTCGCCAAGTCCTTTGCACTCCGAGAAGCACCCAAGGCAGTCACAAACAGTCAGGATGCCTCGCGACCCACACGTAAGGGCAAGGATGTACCTGCACCGCAAAAGGAGCGCAAGTCCAACAAGGAAAAGAGCGATAAGTGGGAGATCGACCATATCGGCGAGGCGGAAAAGCGTATGCAGGCGATCGTGCGCGCGCAGGGCCGGTTGACGAAGCAGGGTGGTGTGATGATGAGTACTGGGTCGTCGGAATTCCAGATTACGGGAGGAGATGCACTGGCAAAATTGGTTGGGTCGCGCTGAGCCCCCACTTCGTTATTGAGTGCATATATTTTCTTTACATGATACAAACATGGGGACTATTGGACCACAGCGGTGTTCAGCTTGGAGGCTCATTCGTACATTCCTTGCGATATGTTAATAATTTACGTTGAAAGCTTCTGTCACGCTCTTTCATTTTTTCACCACTCAGCAATGGTCCGTCTTCGCCGAGATGCCTCTCAAGCATTCACGAACCATAAACTGCTAAGCTGCATCCTCTCATCTCTTGTGAAAGATGAAACTTCTCTAGATCTCTGAAAAAAAAATACCATCCCCACATATGGCACTGCCCAGGGAGGGCCCCTTAGGTTCACAAATTGTTGGAATCGCTCGAGGCTTGCAGATGAAGAAACAATGAACAACTTCAAGAAATAGGTGTGTGAGATGATCAGGGGAGTTCTGATCTAGCAGGGGTCGCGTCGGTAAGCGTTTTGAGATTTTCCTTAGCTTCATCAAGCAACCTCGGACGCCAACACTGTACACCTGAAGAGTCTCGTAGCACCAAAACCTGATGCTGTACCTCCCACCAATCTTCCGCCTGTCCTTTCCAGGAAGGATACCGATACCGCGTTCCAGCCCAAGAGTAGGCTTGACCTCGTCGTTGTTGACTCGCGGAATCAGTCAAACAGCTGGGCGATTGTACACTCGAAATCTGGTGACAAAAAATATGTCAATATTGGGTGTTACAGATACAGTAATAGCCAGGTCCTCGCAAGTTTTGTGGAGAACACCGAACGTGGTCAGAAACTTTAGCGACGCGAACGTAGACCCACGTGACCGTTCTACAAAGTCTGATGGCCACGTCGTTCCCGTTGCCTCTCATCTACTTACTACCATGTTCGGACGCATCTCCATTGCTTTCATTGTCGTCTCTGTCGTTGCGTTCTTCTGCGCTCAGTCCGTGGATGCCGCCAGGCCACCCAAGGTTACCAACATCGTTTACTTTGACATTAAACATGGCGAGAAGGACCTCGGTCGTAGTGCGTTGTCTGATTCAATCTACATCAAATATAATAACTATTTTCATAGTCACAATGGGTCTGTATGGAGGAGTAAGTGTGCTGTCGTCATTTGGGAAACGACCAGGTTTAACACCCCTTCCTGCAGAGTGTCCCCAAAACCGCTGAGAATTTCCGTGCCCTCGCTACTGGCAAGGACAAAACCGGCAAGGAGCTCGGATACGGTTACAAGGGGTCGAAATTCCACCGTGTTATCAAGGATTTCATGTAAGTAACTCTTCTCATGCATAGGTCTAATCTGTAACCTTCCCTTTTTAACAGGATCCAAGGCGGTGACTTCAGTAAGCCTCACTGCCAGTAGCTCATACTACCCACATCTCATTTTATATCCAGCAAATGGTGATGGTACTGGTGGAAAGGTATTTATTTTTGCTTCCCGCTAGTGCTTCTGCTCTAACGCCGCAAATAGTCTATCTATGGCAGCAAATTCGCGGACGAGAACTTGTAAGCCGAATTGACTGTCGCTATGCCTCCAAGCTCATTCAAATGCTAGCAAACTCCGTCATGTCGGCCCAGGCACTCTTTCTATGGCAAACGCAGGCAAGGACACCAACGGTAGGCATGTCTCTCATCCAATATCACTTCCCTAACCTTCCGTCATTTTCAGGATCTCAATTCGTTCGTATTCGTCTCCCATTGTTATCCAGCATCTAACGTTGATATCTTAGTTTATCTGCACCGTCGTCACTAGCTGGCTGGATGGCAAGCATGTAAGTACATCTGTTTTGGCACTAGTCTATGCCTCATCTTGGATAGGTTGTCTTCGGTCGCGTCCTGGAAGGAATGGATGTGGTCCACGCGATAGGTGAGTTATAACACCCTGTTGTGACCACATTCTAAATTCGATGCGCCGTGCAGAAAACGTCAAAAAGGGCGCCTCCGACCGCCCTGTGGAGGACGTCATCATTGCTGACTCTGGCGAGGTAAGAGCCTTGTCACTCATTGTTATGAGTACCTGCTAACCACAACAATCTCAGCTCGAACTGCCGGCGGAGGAGACATCCACTTCCAAAGCTGAGGTACCTACCCACGTTGAGCTTTAATCAGCTTGCTTTGTGAAAAATAATTACCATACATTGAATACATTGCGGTTGCTTGTTAACAGGACCTTATTGCGGCCACGACTAAGCTTTCAGACGCTTCCGAGACTGCGACTACGACGTCAACCTCTGAGAAGTTCCCTGAATACCCTTCCTTCGGTACCCTAGTGGTTGCCTTGGGTGCTATGGGAGCAATGGGCGGTATATTTGTGTGGCTGGGAGGTGTCAGATATCTCCGCCGCGTCTTCGGTGGAAAGGGCAAGGACCAGTACCGCAGACTTGGCGGAGAGTGAGTGCTATCATATACATTACTTACTCAAGTATAGCAGGGTCCCAGGATATCTGTGGTACATGATAGATGTTGTATCCCCTGTGAGATATTTTTTCCGAGGAGCCCATATTTAATTTATGATGGATATAATAGACTACTTGTTTATCACTGCATTACTGTCCTGGCTGTCAAGTACGTGGTTAAGATAACTAATAAAAGATGTGTTACATCTTGTTGGGGCGCGGATGTGTGTCCTGTGCTCGGTATTGTTGGTACAGTGTCCGGGCTGTAAGCAAAACGCATATAAAGTCTTGAATAAAACTACAAAGAAAAAACAAAGACAAAACTCACGGCAATCCGTTTAAATCAGAATACGAGCCGCAAGACTCATTCGCATTCCCCTGTGTGAGCCTTAGCACAATGTTGTTAGGTAGAGGTAGGTCTTACCGTAGGATCAGCTGGACAGCACACACTCTCCGGACCCATGTTAGTAACAGCCCCCAACGCAGATGGGTCTTTGGAACCTGCCCAATTGGATTGGCAGGGAACAGCCTGGTAGGAAATATTCCAAACCCCAAAATCCTAAATCGACGATAAATTGAGACTTCGAATGGGCGAAATTATTTACACCAACACTTACCTTGTAACCATATAAAGCTTCATCTGAAGGGAAAAAATCATCGGGTATCGCTAGTGAGGGGTATGCAAGATCAAAATTCAGATACTGTCCAGCACTGGTGGGATACGGATGGGCATTTTATTTCCAGGTGCGAAGGAGGTGCTCACGGGTTGCGTTTCTTTTCCGTCCCAGAACACCAGCCATCCTTTGATAACGGGCAAAGATCCGTGACTTTTATAACAATAGATTTTGAGGTGTTTGGGTAGAACGGTGGGGTGACGGTGACAGCATTGAGTAGCGTCAAGTTGAAGCACTTCCCGCATGCCGAACCTGTTGGGGCGCATGAGCAATCGTTTCAAGGACGGTAATTGACATAAGAACCAAAGGCCCTGCTGCTCCCATATGCCATTTGAGAAAGTGCAGCGGTAGGGTAATGAGTGCTTGAAGGCGCGCAACCACAGGAGGCGACAAAGTCGAGAGGAATGTAATAGTGAGTGAGTGTGGCGAAGCCATTTGCGGGATAATTAATCCAAGCGTAGGCTGAATCTACAGCCAGCTTTAGGATAATTGGGACCCCTAAGTAAATAGAAAGGATAGAGTACATGAAATATTCAGGCCAAAGTACAGTCCATCTGGGACGATGATGGTAGAGATGAAGAGTGGTATAGAATCACGTGTGTGTCCATACTCTGGACATCGACCATGAAGTTCGCCTATCCAGCCTCTGATCAATTAAGCCACTTGAATAATGCTCAACGCGCCCTCAAAATTGCTCGACATTCCCCATGTTCCATCTGCAAGTCCTGCCCTGGTCTCCACCCATCTCTTGGACTAGATATCGTTCTTGACCAACATCTTACAAGCGAATCTTCATTGGGAGACTTGGGGCAATATGGCTCAGATGAAGACGACGATTTTGATGTCCCATACCTTGACACATGCGCGTGCGGGCATGACGTCTCTCAGCACAATGCAGATGAAACGGAGATGGGTTCGCCTGAGTTTGCTCGCCGAACCCGCGTAGCCATTCGCCTCGATGAATTATTACACGTAGGTCATGTCTATCTGTGGTTTGCAACAGTGATTATTTTCACTGACTTCACAATCTCTATGCGTGTAGGATGTTGGTAGATTATTGGATTTTGGGTATCTTGACGATGACATTGTGTCATTGCGGCGACAAATGAGGGTCCCCGTGTCGCTCGTGCACACGACGGCCTCTCCAGGTATTCACCGATACTTTATTTCATCAAACACACCTGACATCTGCCGAAGAACAACGGTTCTCCGAGTCCCAGTCCAGCGTGCCTCTTTCTCCTGCATCCTCCGTTCTCAGCGATCCACCACAACCTCCCAACGTGAAAAGGCGGAGGTCTACTTCGTCTTTGAGCGATGCAGAGGACGACGACGACGATGACGACGAGGAAGATAAGCCCCTCGCAGCGCGAATGGCTGCGAAAACCTCCGCTCGATCAGAGAAGACGTCCCGTGCCCCTGCTAACAAACGCGGTGGCAAAACTCCCCGAGGTAAGAAGGCGAAGAAATCACATACATCACCTACGACGGTTACTCCTCCCGAAGTGGAACAGACGCAAATGAACGGAATGACCAATGGTGTGAATGGTCATGATTCGAAAGTCAAGGTTGAGGACACAATGGACGAAGGTCAACTCACAAGGCTTGCTGCTGGCGTAACAGTTGATAGTGGTGCAAGGGCCTCCGCAGGTGTAAGTCCCTCATAATTTATTATATTCTCACATTCTCATATTTCGATACCTTAGCCTCCTCAAAAAACTGAGAAAATTGCAGTAATCGAGATACGAAGAGGTGTAATACAAGTGACCCCGGTGGAGAATGACCAGCAACCCCGATCGCTCATAATTCTCGCAGGCCTGAAGACCCTTTTCCAAAAGCAGCTTCCTAACATGCCTCGGGAATACATTGCGCGACTGGTGTTTGATACAAACTCGAGAGGCCTTGCTATTATAAAACGAGGATACAAAGTTGTCGGAGGCATTTGTTTTCGGCCATTTCCACATCGGGGGTTCGCAGAGATTGTTTTTTTTGCTACAGCCTCCGCGGATCAAGAAAAGGTAGGGGTCTTTCTTGATTCTCAACTTTTTTATTATCATTGATCTATAAATGTCAAGGGATATGGTGGGATGCTCATGGACCATTTCAAAGCACACATTAAGAAGGCGTATCCCGGCATGATGCACTTCCTCACATACGCCGATAATTATGCTGTTGGGTATTTCGAAAAGCAGGGATTCTCCAAGGATATCACTCTAGATCGCTCAGTTTGGGCTGCATACATCAAAGACTACGAGGGAGGTACTATTATGCAGTGTACCATGCTACGGAAGGTCGATTATCTGGACAAGCCCAGTATCTTCGCACAACAGCAGGAAGCAGTCATGACCAAGATCCGCCAGATGTCGAAGTCGCATATTGTTTACCCTGGTCTGCCACAATTCCAACCGGGTGCTCCGGAGGGTGTAACCGTAGATCCTAAAGATGTACCGGGCTTGCGTAAGGTCTACTTGAATTTTTAAGGGTCTTGAATTAAAATGCCCTATCCGCTACAGGTGAGAGCGGCTGGACCGTGACCATGGCTCTAAAGTAAGTGTCTAGTGACAGCTATATTTGGTTGGTAGGACTGACTTTGTATTTATTGTAGTGAAACGCGCCAACCACCAAGAAACGCAGATACTTATTATCTAGAGCGTATACTGAAGGATCTTCAGGGTCATCCCCAGGCATGGCCATTCCTGGTCCCTGTAAATCCACAAGAAGTGCTTGACTACTACGATGTTATCAAGAATCCGATGGGTACACCATTAGTTCCTCGGGTTGTCAGTTGTATTCATTTATCACATAGATTTCCACACAATGGAGCACAAACTGGAAACCAATCAGTACCCTACTGTGGAATCGTTTCTCGCAGACGCCCAACTAGTATTCGACAACTGCCGCTTGTATAACCCGGAGCCCACCATCTACCACAGGAATGCGAACAAGCTCGAGAAATACCTCCACGACCATCTCTTGGACCAAGTGAAACAAGAAGGCTAATGATATACCTGTTTCGTGCGCTTCACGCGCAAAACTGTGATCGCCATTCTCGACGCATATCAATCCTAGTTATGGAGCGCTACTCACCATCACCGCACCGGGCTACGGTGAGCCTTACGATGAGTTGGCATTGCCTCAAACTGCGCTTGCCTTCACAAGACGATCCATAATTGCCAGGTGCAGGCACAAGCAGCACTTTCGATTTGCTTGTGCTGGTAAGGGAGCAACAGGCTTTTGAATGTCATTTCGTGCGATATACATATACAGCTCATCAGGAAAATTGTTACAACTGGTAGACAACAGTTCAACGTTGGCCATCTAGACAACAATGTGTCAGTGTCTTATTGAAGAACCTGCTGTCGAGCTGAACTCACAGGCAAGGGTTTCGTATTTGCCTGTGAACGATTAGACAATTTAGTTGTGAAAGGGCTCCTTGTTGAACAAGTCATACCGAGGCCGACAATTATGTTTTGGGGCTCTTGTGGCTTGTTCTCAAGGTAATTCTCAAGAATGCTCTTGGTTCCGTTGGCGTAGCGGGCCTGCGCGTCAAGAGTGGTTCCAGAGTAGTGCGGGACCATTCCGTTCCCGCCCCCCAGAGGATTCTTCATTGTGCGCCACTCGTGGTCCTTTGGTGCCGGCTGAATGTGCCAGACGTCACCTTTGAAACTCGACAGTGAGTAAAATTTCGCTCAAGAACATGCATGTTCGACACACCAGAGTATCCAGAAAGTTGACCACTCTTGAGGGCTGCAGCGACGGCATCTTTGTCACAGATAGCACCACGGGCAGTGTTGACGAGCCATGCACCCTTTTTGAAGTGTTTGAGTAGCTCCTCGCTTACTAGGCCTTTTGTTCCTTCGTGCAGAGGACAGTTGATAGTGACAACGTCACATTGGGATACGAATTCCTAGAGCAAGCGGACGGACTTGAATGATACCTAATTAGCTGGGGAAGAGTGGAAAAAAAAACCTTCAGATCCGCGACCCTGCGGGCCTTGACGGCCTTGGCCGCATCTGTACAACTTAGTAGAGGCCCATCACCCCTAAAAACAATCTTACCAGGAGGAAGAGGAGCGTAGTCATAGTAGAGAAGCTCCTTGCAATCAAATGGGAGGAGTCGTTGGAGGACTCGATACCCAATGCGGCCAGCACCAATAGTACCTACGACTTTGCCTTCGAGATCAAATGCATTTCTAGCTACCTGTGAGACCTCCCAATCTCCACGTTCAATCATCTTCAGAGTCTGTTAGTTACACAAATGATGACGATTGAAAGACTAGTTACCTCGTGAGCAGGGACAAAGTTTCGGACTAGAATGAGGATGCTCATTATGACATGTTCGGCGACGGAGACAACATTCGAGCCCGATACCTGTCCTAACGTGAGCGAAGTATGTGACGAACAGGGTCCGAGGACTTACTTCTAGAACCTGGATTCTGTGGTCCACTGCAGCGTTCAAATCAATATGGTCGGATCCTACACCAGCCGTGATACAAAGCTTTAGATTCTTAGCCTATATCTCCGAGATTTAGCCAACGATGGTCATGTTGACTGCAGTGGAGTGAGATACCTTCTCAATGAGGTCGCGCGTGAGATAGCTGGAAGTTTACAACGGAAAGTGGTCAATGACCCGACGCATCGCATAAATGAAGGATATCTACTTGCCCCGGATGGAAAGGGGTGGTGATGAGAACTTCGGCCTGTTCATGACGTCAGTAATTTGAAGGATAAATTTGAATGTGTGTACGAACATCAACGATGTGTTTCTGGAAGTTGCTGTCCGGACCTTCCTTGCTGTCTGACACCTATTTAGTTCACTGTCAGTCATCCGCAAACACCCACGATATACAAGGCATACTAGTGGTGGCAACATTAGCATTAATGTGTCTCAGACGAGGGGGTAAAAGACTTGCCAATGAGTTCATGCCCCAGAGATGTCAACCAGTCCCGAATGCCCAGCTAAATTACGAGTAAGCGAGTGCGAGCAGAGAGTCGATGTCCAAACCTGGTTCTCAACCGTTCCCAGGAGACGTGGCTCCTCCTCTGCAGCCTTACCGCCAGTGTAGAGAATCGCGAGAACCTGATACACAAGGGTTAGATCGTCATCCAAAATCACAAAGCAAAAGGATTATACCTTCATTGTCACTGGACAGAGGCAAGGTGAGGGTTTTAGAGAGAATTCCTTCCGAGGTGCCAGATCCTTTTATAGCTAGAATATCCCCTGCATCAGATGACTAACTCAGTAGACAAAATTCGAATGTTGCCGGCGAAGGTCAGATGTTCATTTAGGAGTCGGGACTCGGTGCTCGGGAGACCTAAACCTGGACCATCACGTGTTGTATCCTTCTCCGTCGTCCGCCTTGTCCACATTCAGAGGCCCTTAAATAGCCAATCGCACAGTAGGTGGTCGGCGGATCTAATTCAACGAGTTTCCCAGACACGTTTATGGTCGCGGAACATGATGGCCATGTGCAGGGAACTAGATACTTTACTTTATGCGGCCTTTTCAGACTCACGGGATTTTGGATGAAGTCCAGAGGGGGTAGCAACCATGTGAGCTCAACTATGTAATGGGTAATCCCCATTGTTATTACGGCATTGAACAATATCCTTGGGGGAATCTTTCAGAGGTGACAGAGGTGAGAATGCAATATACACTCACTACTTTAACATTATGGATTCTATATCCGGTCCGGTATTGCAGAGGGAATCATCTCGTAGTCCGCTGCATCATCGTTCGCCCGATTCTTTGGCTGACTCTCTCGTCCCTTTTTGATCATCTCCCACTCGATACGAATAAACACCCACACCCATCGTCGGAATAGCTCAGCCATCTTCAAAAAGAAGTTTGCAATGCTAGCATGAGATTTCACATTCACCACGCTGAACAACTTCAGTGACCATATCAGCCTCAACACCAGATTTAAAAATATCAAAAAGGGGTAAACGAGGAGTGGGAAGTGCAATGAATGGCGGAGTCCAAAGGGATGATAATGTTTTCGCTGGTTCAAGATTTCCGCAGTCGATCGCGAGTCTACCACTGATCCATGTGCATCCACAGAGGTGCGCCGGCTAACAAGAGGGGTGAAAGAATGCATACGAGGAAGAAAAAGGCGCTTCAGTGGTGAGCGAGTATCTCTTTCCTTTCTTTCCTCTGCGGTAAGAACTTTTAGGAGTTCCATTCCCCAGTCGTTCGTCATGTCCCACCAGAAGGAGTAGAGAGAGTTCACGAGGGCCGCAAGAAGCCTGCGAAGGTGATGAATAGGTTATGAAAATGATGGGATCGCAGTGCTCACCATAAACGAAATATGTAATTTCCACCAAACCATCCCGAGTTTTCATCTCCAACGTCCACAACCATTCTATTTGCGGCAGAGAGATATATCGACGGGAAAGCGGATGCATATTTCAAAGCGTTGTAGAGAGGTCTACGGTGAGTATTTCCCTGGTGATTATACTCGATTACGCATTGACGTAAACGAACGAGATACGGAAAGCTGGTAAGAGCGTCAGCAGGGTCCATTGGGGTCTTGTGGACTTTCCGCACCTCATGACTGTTGGTAGTATCCATCTCGAAATACCTACACCAGAATGTGGCTTAAGAATACTGTTTCCAGGGAGTAACATGCATAAGGAGAGCCAGACGTCTCCAAGTACTTGAGCAAATGAGGTGAAAATATCCGCCAGGACCACGTCGGAGAAATAAACAGGACTGTCCCATGAAGAAGCAAAACATCTCCGAGCAGCACTTGAGAAGGATAGTATGAGATGTCGTCGGATTGTTGAATACAATGATATCTTACTGAAGGAGCTTGCGGCGCTCTGTTTTGTGAAGAATATTGTATGGGCAAAGCAAAATGCAAACGATAGAGAGGGATGCAATCCCAGGTATATAGCCAAACGTGTCAACACGTCTGACATCGCCCTTGGTGGTATATTCCCATGCTAGCCATGACGCAAAGCACAAGCAGGAGTATGCGACGAAAATGCGATACACAGATCGGTAAAGCGCAACCAGGGCAGAGCTTTGCCTAGGAGTGGGATGATGAGCTGGAAGAGGGTTGGAGATATCTGTCCTGAGGTCGAGTGAAGAGATAACGTCAATGCCAGCTGCGTCAAGCCCATGAAGGTTGGTCGCCCAGCCGAGGATTTGGAGGCCAATTAGAGCGAGAATCTGGAAGGGAAGGGGGAAAGCAACGGCCACGGAAGAGTCCTTGAGAAGGTCTGTAGCGGACATTATTAGGTATGGCCCAGTCGTAGTTGCACCGGCCGCAGCATCAAGTCGTTATATGTCGTAAAAACAGCCATTTTCGTGACGCGCTCAATATGCTATTTGACTCTGTTATTCATCTCACTTGCTATCAAATACCCTCGCCATGGCCGACAAGGGTACGAACAGCAAGGCTGCGGACACCGACTTCAGGAAAAAATGGGACAAGGAGGAGTATGCCGAACGCGCGAAGAAGAAGGATCAGGAAGAGAAAGAGCGGATGCAGGAGAATGATGAGCGCTTGAAGCAGGGTACGTCCAATCATTACACCACGCTACTCGTCATCTTAAATAATAGCTATGTCCAGGAAAGAGACCACGGAAGGGCCCTCGGCGAGATGACCTTCCTAAGCCCACGGAACTCATGAAGCAGCGAGAGGCGCCCTTGGAGCTTGACAAAAATCTAGGTAAAACTATGGTTGTACAAAACCCCGGCGGGAAGGGACCTGGCCAGCCCGGCTTTCACTGCGAAGCGTGTAACCGGACCTACAAGGATAGCGTAGGCTATCTTGACCATCTGAACAGCAGAGCTCGTATGTATTTCCGTTTCGATCATACCCCTTCGAGTTGACCATCCCGTCCAGATCTACGGGTGCTTGGTCAAACAACAAAGTTGGCGCGTTCAACACTAGCGCAAGTTCAGGCTCGAATAGCGCTTCTCCGCGAGAAGACGAAAGCCGCATCGACTGCCAAGGCTTACGACTTTGACCAACGGCTAGCAGAAGTGAAAGCCAAGGAAGTGGCGCTTAGGGAGGAGAAAAAAGCGGCCAAAAAGGCAGAGAAGGAAAAGGCGCGTCTCGAGCTAATAAAAGACACCGCAATGGACCAGGACAACGACATGGCGAAGCTTATGGGTTTTGGGGGTTTCGGTTCGACCAAGAAATAAGCGGACACTTGATATCCAACACTGTATTCTAATCCAATGTCGCTGTGATGTACTGTATTACAATATTCGCTTTAACCATTTCGCTACCGTTGATCTTCTAGGTTCTACAATGCCACCAAGTATAATACAAACTTCACGTCAGAGATCTCCTGCTCCTCCTCGATAAGGAGCTTTGAGTCGGGTTTCCGCTCCTTGACATCAACTGGAAGACTGCCGACCGTTTTCCGGATGATGTCAGTGTGTTGTTGAAGAGCGGCAAGGAGCTCAGCGCCCGAACCCTCCTCGAAGCGGTAAAACACATGGACATCGTCCGTCGCCTGAAGCCCAGCCTTCTTGCGCAGCTTCTGGACGCGATTTGTAAGCTCTCGAGCGAGCCACTCGGCCTGTAGATCAGGATGGACTTGGATATCGAGGCGAACTACAACATCGTTGTCCGTATGCGTGGCGTACTCCTCCTCAGCTGACGATGGGAGCTCAAGATAGCGCTGGACGGTGAGATCTCCCGCAACCAACTCGATTCCGTCGACGCTGATCTTGCCAGAGTTGATATAAGACCGCACGTCATCACTGGAGACATTGGGGAGTGCGTTCTTGACACGACCAAGATCTTTCCGGAGTTTCCGGCCAAGAACCGCCCAGTCTGCGACGGCACGATAGCGCACGCCCGAAAGTGTTTCGTCTGAGCTGAAGATAATGTCGCGGACATTGAGCTCGGACTTGATATACCGTTCCAAAGGCCTGACATCTTCCAGATATTGGCTGTCAGGGTGGAAGACGAGGAGCTCTTTCAGAGGCACCTAGACAATTTTCAGCAGGTATATCTCTGGGATCTTAGGGTTCCGCGAACCTTGAGAGAGAGATTATTCTTCTCGCGGATATTTCTTGTCAACTCGATAACAGATTGCATACGCTTGACTTGACGTTCGATGTCAGCATCGAAGTACTCCTCTTTGACCTCTGGGAAGCTCAAAAAGTGGACTGAGCGCGTGTCTCCTGCCGCAGGGTCCTCAGGGATAAATTGGCGCAAAGATTGGTAAAGGTTTTCCGTCATGAATGGCGTGTATGATGACTGCATGAAATATGTGAGGCGTGAAGGAGGGGAGGATCGCCAATAGACATACCATTGTGCGACAGAGGGTGAAAAGGGTTTCGAAGAGCGTGTTGAGCGCAGAAACCGTATCCTCTTTGCCATCTTCTCCCTTCAGGCGCTTACGGTTGAAACGGATGTACCAATTTGTGAGCTCATCGACGAGGTCAAGGAGGCGGGGGATGATGGTATACAGTCGGTAGGCCGCCATCTCCTCGCGGACGAGCTTGATCAAGGACTGACAACGGGCCAGGATCCACCGATCCATGACGTTATTGGGGACAGGTGCATGTGGGTTATACTTGAAGTCAACGCCAGATACTTTCTTGAAGAGGGAGACGTGGCCCAAGAAGAAGCGGAAAGAGTTGAGCCAAGGTAGGAGAACGCGAGAAATAACTTCGCGAACACCCTCTTCGCGGAACCGAAGGTTGTCACCTCGAACGATGGGAGAGTTGACAAGGAACATTCTACCATCGAGGTAAGAGAAGGGAGAATATTAGACCAAAAAAACATACCTTGTGGCGTCAGCGCCGTATTTGTTGATAATGAGATTGGGGTCGGGGTAATTGCGCAAGCTCTTGCTCATCTTCTTTCCATCACTTGGGTTAATGGTCAGGTTTAGATTAATCGGATTCAGGCGCTTGAGTACTCACGCAGCAAGGACAAGACCGGTGACAATCAAGTTCTTCCATGGCGCTTTGCCGAAAAGATGTGTGGAGAGGACGAGGAGAGTGTAGAACCAGCCTCGAGTCTGGTCGATACCTTCGGAAACAAAATCGGCGGGATGAGTGCGCTCGAAAAGCTCCTTGTTTTCGAACGGATAGTGCTGCTGGGCGTATGGCATGCTATGAGAAATTTAGCACTTGAGCTAGATTTATGTGGCGCATGCGTACCTTCCGGATTCGAACCAACAATCGAAGATTTCCTCTACTCGCTTCAGCTGACCCTCGCCCTTTTGTGACGGGATGGTGATATGGTCTATCTTGTCTCTGTGGATATCGGTGATGCCGGTAACGCCAGATAATCTTTCTAGCTCTTCAACGGATCCAACGCAGACAATCTGCCAAAAAATAATCATCAAAGAGAGAAACTCGATAAAAACTTATTTGCGCACCTCCTCCATATCATCACTGACCCACAAAGGCATCGGGGTTCCCCAGTAACGATTCCTCGATACATTCCAATCCCGGGCATTCGCCAACCAATTACCGAACCTATTATCTCCGACGCTTTGGGGTACCCTAAATAATTGGAACAACCCTCAGCTGACAAAGAGAATATACTGCCGCGCTTGGAACATACCATCTTGTACCCTCGTTGTTTTCAACAAGCTCGTCAATGATCGGTTGGACGCGAACAAACCACACGGGGATGGCGCGGTACAAGAGAGGAGTTCCAGACCTTTTGGCAAGCGTCAGCATCCAAGACTCGTACGTGCAATCAAAGTCATAGCTCACCTCCAGCAGAAAGGATAACTATGATTCATGGTTGACTGCACAATGAGACGACCCTTCGCCTTCAAGATCTTCTGGATAGGGCTATCGGCAGCCTAACAGAAGCAAATTAGAAGTCTTCCCCTGCGCCACATGGGTTTGACGAACCTTGACATGGAGTCCAACGAATTCCGGGACCTCTTTAGTGAAGTGACCTTTGTCGTCAATGGGGCATGGGGGCATCTCGTCCGGGCGCAAAACGCCGTTCGCGATAGCGATGCGGTGATCGTCTTCACCAAATGCCGGGGCTTGGTGGACGATACCTGTGCCATCTGCGTCGGTCACGTAGGTGTCCACGACCACTCTAAAGGCCTTGTCCTCAAACTAGAATAGTTTTAGTATAAATACTCGTAGAAAATTTGAATTGGCATACCTGATCCGTGAAATACTCGAAGAGGGGAAGATATCTCCATCCCTTCATATCTGCACCCTGGAATTGGCCGATTTTCTTGTATTTTGCTTTTTTTGGATCCTTGTAGAGCGTACGCAGGAGGTTCTCGTGAAGGATAAAATTCTGGTCGCGCTCCTGATCGTGGATCTTGACATAAGTATAATCTGGGTGAACGCAAAGCGCCAGGTTCGAAGGGAGCGTCCAGGGGGTTGTCGTCCACGCAAGAAAAGATGTTTTAGGATCGTCAACCAGGGGAAAAGACACAGTAACTGTGCGGGTGTGAGAAGAAAAAAACGAGGGTGCATTAGACACGTACTAGCAGGATCGTTGACATCGCGATAGTCGAGGCCAGCCTCGAAATTTGACAGCGGAGTTGTGCATCCGGTGGAGTAGGGCATCACGCGGAGACCTCGGTATACCATTCCCTTCTTGAAGAGCTCGCTGAAAGCCCACCAGACGGACTCCATAAAAGAGATATTGAGAGTTTTGTAGTCGTTGTCGAAATCGATCCAACGGCCCATACGCTCGACGGTCTGGCGCCACTCGGACGAGTACCGCATGACGATCTTTCTGCACTCCTCGTTGTATTTGTCTATGCCCATCTTGAGGACGTCCTCCTTTCCCGAGATGCCGAGCTGTTTGTCGATTTCATGCTCGACGGGGAGCCCGTGCGTGTCCCAGCCGAAACGACGTGTTACGTGGTATCCGCTGACGTGTGCGTGGCGGGTGACGATGTCCTTGGGTAAATTTTAGGTGAATCTTGCAGTTTATCTTCAGTTATTTCGTTTACCTTGATGGTGCCCGCAAGGAGATGTCCGTAATGGGGCAGGCCGGTAGCGAAAGGGGGTCCGTCGTAGAAAGTGTACTCGGGGCGGCCCTCAGAGAGCTTTACGCTGGTGCGGAACGCATCGATTTCTCTCCAAAATGCAATGACCTTCTCTTCCTCCTTTGGAAAATCAAAGGGCGCAGAAACTGGCGATTAAGTGAATTGATAATGATAAGTGTGGGACTTGTCAGATCCGCATCGCAGCACTTACTGTCGTGTGGGGCGAAATCCATATTTTAGAAAACGAGCAGAGGATTTCCAGGCAAGCTGATATATCCTGGGCTCAGATCGATGAGTCGAGTCAAGGTACAAATTATATCAAGATGATGACTCTGAAGGAGATAACGATAACCGCCTAGATTGGTCAAGCCTGCTGCCTAATCATAATAATATTTTCGAAAGCGGACTTTGCCGATGCGCATGCCGATATCCTCGTTCGAAACGCGAGAGACTCGGAGAGCCCTTTTTTGAAGGAGTTGCGGTTACGAGTTTATGATCTTTTCTCTTCCTGAGCCTCGCAAACTTGATTATTCTCCCTGCGAGCGTCAGACTTGTGGAATTCAGGTACGAGGCGGGGTCAATAACAAAAGTTGCAGCCGAGGCTAGCCTTAATAAATAAAAATTCATCCCGTTCCAACACCGTGTATATTATTGGAGCGGAAATACTAGAAGTACCACCACGAGGCGGCAGAACGCCTCTCTATATATGTTATGTAGTAAAGTTTTACCGCACAGAAAACACACACTAAACCCTCCGCTACCGCTACGCCCACCACCAGGGAGCGCCGTTTAGTGACCGACAGAAAAGAGTACGTAATTGTAGCAAGCAGCAAGTAACAAGTAACAAAGACAAGAACACGCGACGAGGATGCAAAGGGAACACAGAATCTGGAGGTTGGGGGGTACCTGACCCCGGAGCGACCAGGCCGGCCTGAGATTGAGATCGCGGTCGCGAATGATATATATGAGGGCAGGGTATACAAGTCAAAGTCGTGTATGGGATTCAGAATGCGGCCAGGGGCGCGGGTCGGCGAACGCCAAACGGAGGGAGACTGAACGTAGCGGGTCATAAGCGAGGGGATAACGAGGGTGGGTGGGGCGGACGATGTGCAGACGGCCGCCCGGGGATCTGGATCTGTTGCACGTGGACGCGTGCGGCGGGGGCGCAGCAGCCGCAGTCCAGACACGCGGGCGGGCTAGACATGGCCGTCGCAGCCCGACTCTGGAGGTGGCGTCGGAAGAAATGGGGGTCGTGCGGTTCCGGTATTGAAAGCCAGTGGTCTCGGTGTCTGCCCTCATTCGACCGCAACAGGGGCAGGCGCCGATGCGGCAGCAGGTGGTGGTGGTGGTTGTGGGGCGTTTGCGGCCTCGCGCTCGGCTGCGAGCCTTGCCTCACGGTGGGCGATCGCCTTTTCGACCCAGCCGACCATGTCGACGTTTTTTCGCTTGGCATCGAGCTTGAGGAACGGGTGTTCGAGCAGTTCGGCATAGGTGGCGCGGTCTTCTGGATTCTTTGCGAGACAGCTGGCGACCCAGTCACGGGCCTGCTCGCTGTACTTGTCCTCTGGGAGCTCTGGTGGATCGCCATGGACGATAGCTGTTAGCTGGGCAAAGACGTTGGAGTAGGTCTCGGGCGGGTAGGGGTACTGGCCGAGGCCGATTTCGATCATGGACAGGCCGAGGGACCAGACATCGGAGGAAACGGTGTAGGTGCCGAGGTTGTTTTGTGACTCGCCTTTGATGCGCTCGGGCTGTGGGACGGTGGTGAGACGACGAAGGAGTGTGCGAATGGGGGTGGGGGGACTTACGGCCATGTAGCTTTGGCAACCGATATTGGTTTTTGCAAGGGACTTTTCGAGCTGGCCCGAAACGCCAAAGTCACAGAGTTTGATTTCGCCCTTTTTGTTTACGAGAACATTGGTCGGTTTGACGTCTGTAGGGGGGGGGGGGGGGTGGGGATGGGGGGGTGGAAGAAGGAAAGAAAGGGGGGGGGGTCCGGCGGTGGATGATT
>JABCKI010000008.1:0-96914 GCA_018282025.1 Sphagnurus paluster | reverse complement strand
GAGCTGAAAATTTAGGGGATTTTGGGTGACACGCTCGGGCTGGGGGGCCCGTGAGGAGCGTCCATTTGTGGCTTTTCTGAGCTGCTGTAGTAGTGCAACCGCTGAGTCTTTAACAACTTGAGCAATCATTCTCGAAACTGGCGATACATCCACTCAAATCGACGAGGCAATGCATTGAAGAGACAAACGCGCCCGCATGACAAATGGCTGATGGCATCGAGGCAACACCCGGGGCCCTGCAGGAGGGGGGGTTGAGCGTGGGTTAGTGTCGAAGATCGGCATCGGGGCCACCTCTTGGAAAATTAAAGTGTTTGCACCTCATAAAATACTGAAGGAGCAAAAAGAGCGTGCTATGGTCCCACGAGGCGCAACGTAGAGGGAAGAAAAACCCTCCTCCAAAGTGTGTTTAGGATTATCAGCAAAGGGATTGGGCACATATCCAAGGGGACAATCTGTTCAGAAAGAAGGCTAAATATCCTGCATTTTTGTATCCGTGAGACAAGCCGGAGGGACCGTGGAAATAAGGAAATACACAATTTTTCCGCCCATAGCGTTAATGAGCTTTCAGAAGGATAAGGAACGGAGTTCATTGCGATTAGGACGCAAAAGACACGGGAGATGCAATTTCAAGGGAAGAAGGGTGGTAATATTCCTGTTCCCAGGGTGGTTTAGACGTAAGTGATGTATGAAAAATGCAGTACCTGTTCGTCCTTCATAGCATCTTTGTACCGCGAAAGACTTGAATTGTGCGTCATGATAATGTGCCATAATGCATGTCAATAATCGAGTTCTATAGAAATGACGCTAGGATGGGTACCTCATGTAGCGAAGATAGATGGGCCACCCCCTTGAGATATTCACGTTGTCGCCTTCTTTGACGGCTGTCATGGGAGCCGAATCGATTGGTTTCGTTGTGATCGGTGAGAGGAGCGAGTATGACAGTAAATGCTCCGCTTTAGACAAATCTGTTTGCCCCCCATTAGCAGGTGCTCATTGTACCTTGACTGAAATGATTTACCAATACGTGCCATCAGTGAGTCACTAATACGGCCAAAAATATTTTTCAATCCCTGAACACCTTTTCCGACAGCCTTGGTCAAACCGGCCGAATGCCTCCTCCGAAGCTTGAGCCCGCGGCGGGCATGCTGAGGTGGTAGGGGACCGAGCGCTTCCATTCCTGCAGTTTCGAATGAGTAACGAGCTCGAGAAAGCTGAAAATAAAAGGAAAACATACCGCATCGCTCTCACATCTCACCTTTCAAGAAGAATGTTACGACCTCCGCGTAGCGTGCCACGGGGTGCCAGATGATTTTGCTGATATAGCGCTCGAGATCCCCGCAACGAACCCGCAACGCGGCTCGACGAAATCTTCGTTCTAAATGACAAAAACATGAGGTGTACCCCGATGGTGAGGATGGCGATCAGGCGCGACCTGCTCGTCCAAGCAAGAAAAACGAGGAAGGAGAAGCATGGCTCGCGTTTCAGTGCTTCATTATCGACATCAATCATATTCGCAAGCACGTCGCTGCGCTGTGGAAGACCGTGACTCCGCTGGGGCCCACATCGCGCGTCACCGCATCCTCTGTCACGAACCACGCCGTACACATGGTGAAGCAGCTCGAACACGACCTCCTCGTCGACTTTCCACAATTTGCAGATATCCAAGCCACGCAAACATCAATCGTCGTCCCCCTCTTGGTATCCCTCATCGGGACCTCAGAGGAGACGCCTTACGGCGTCAAGGAGCAACTAATGGCAAACACATGGCTTATACTCCAAGGATTCAGTGAAGTTCTCGATCTGCCCGGTCTACAATATCCCATCATGAGGGACGGAAAGCTTCGCGCGCATCCATGACTCCTGCGCAGCGTCTGCGCGAAGGCAAATGCATTCTCTGCAATTACTGGCCAGACCTCGTGATCATGTACAAGTACCCCAATGGCGCTGTTCCCAAATCCCAGAAGTTCTATGGCGACTTCGGCCTTCCAAAAGAGTTTCGCCCCTTTTTACTGGACAAGAAGCGCCCGAAAAGTTGGGCGCTACTGTTCTCGTGCCAAGTTATGCTCGATACAGTGCATACGAGGCGGGTGCTGCTCGATGTCGACCTCAAAGCAATGCGCACTGTTGGAAGGAGCCTGTCCTCAGGAATCGAAACCTTTCTGAACAGCCGCGTGCTCTATGACTCGAACATGGACGTTAAGCGGGAGCTTGCCCCAGGTATCAGTGAAGGCATCAAACAATACCTACTTGACGACTTCTTAACACGCGTGAAGGTCAGCGCCGGCTGGCAAAAGCAGAGCATGCAGGCGTGTCAGCCGGACTCACTCTGGCGCCAAAACCCGTGGTTGGTAGCGAATGCGATGACGGACGCCCTTATGGACCGCCTAACGATCACCAATGGCGCCATGGGAGCAGGCGGGTTCTTGCAGAGCGCGATTCATCTGTGGAACATGTTGAAAGTGACAGGTCACCTCCGTCTTCCCCAAACATCCAATGCGCTCACCACGGCGGATGTATCGCACAAGAACGAGCCCCACAACAGCAAGGTACACCTCCTCCTCATGGAGAATATGGTCTCTCTCTTTGGCGATAAAGTCTTTTCCGGACCGCCGCCAACTGATCCCGCGCGCCTCCTTTCCCGGTTCGAGCTAATGCTCGGAGTTCGGCCTGAAGAATTCGCTGCTGAAAACTTGAGGCGCGAGAGGAACGGCCCGCGGGCACACAATCCCGCCGGGCGAGGCGTGTCCGCGATGGATAGTGTAGCCTGGAATCTGCATGACAAAGACTTTGCGCTCCAGAAGCTTCCGGGGAACGTGCGGTCCAAAGCAAATGCTACATTAAAGCCCAAGCCAGAAGAACACCCACTCACATACGTGCAGAAACTGGTCGAGTCTGAGCTGGGCCACGGGGTTAGGGAGACGACAGGACCGTTGCTCAATCTGGACATCCTGAAAATCCACGATCTGTGCGTCCGGCTCTTCGGGGAGCTGAATGACGTCCTCAAAGGGGACCTTGAGCGTGTGTTCAACAGACCGTACAGCCAGCTGGTGCCCACGCAGATCCAATGGCCGATGATCACAGGGTGGGTTGCGCGAAGTGGGGAGCCCGTTGTGAGTGGCGGCAAGGGCATCAATGTGCAACTATTAAAGAAGGCGGGCGAGGTGACTAGGATCGTGGGCAAGGAGCAAGTGAGCACGTATCTGGTTACAGGCCTAGATTTGGAGCAATGAGGTGAGTTCGGAAGATTGAATATCAGATGCAAAAGGTCTAAGCCTGTCGAAGTTCAAGGAGTATCTGCATGCAAGCCTCAACTGCTTTTGGGTCCTGCTTAGTGCGGACCCCAGAAGGGGGATAGCTTGCCGTTTATATACAGTGCATAGGTAGTAATAATGTTCAGCGTCATAGGCAGCGATCAGAGAGGGCAGAGTCCAGAGATTGAACAAGGCGTGCCATCGCACCACTTCTGTGCCTTGCCGTGTGCGTAGACTATGCCATGATTCTACGACGGTTGTCATTTACACATTCCACACAACATTATCATATAGATACATCACACATCACACATCGAATACTTATAGAGCCCGAGTGTCTACTCCTCCAGGAAGAAGTAATTGCCGGCAGCTAAAGGATAAGAAATTTAGCACTCGACACCTCGAAGAAATATAATTTCAGGAGGAACGACATACTCTTCTGTTCCCGGTCCTTGACAGAGTTGAGCTTGTTGACTCGCGGGCGGAAGTTCGTGGGGTCGCGGCGGAACGTGATCTCTAGAGAAGCAAGGAAGCGGTTCATACCCGAGAGCAGCGTTTGCGGGCTAAGGTGATAGTTTGGTTAGCCGATCGGGATGAAAAATGATGGCATGGACATACGGCGTAGCAGTGGCCGCGACAGCTGGCTGGCCCTCGAACACGATGACGCGGTCGGCGAGATAGGTGGCCATGATGAAATCGTGCTCGATAACGAAGGCGGTCTTTTTGGCGTGCAGGATGAACCGCTTGATGACCTTGCTAGCGATGATACGCTGCTCTGAGTCGAGGAAGGAGGACGGTTCGTCGAGCAGGTAAACGGCGACGTTTGGTTTTCCTGTAGTGCCATCAATTGTCCTGTGTTAAATAACAGCTGAAAAGGGGACTCGCCTAGCGCTAAAACGATAGCGACACGCTGCAACTCTCCTCCGGATAAAGTCTTAACCTCTTGATCCATGATGTTCTCCAGGTTCATCGGTTTCAGAACATCGGTCTGGAACTGCGGGTGCATGAACGCTTGCTTGATTTGCTTGAGAAGCAGCATCCGCACAGTGCCCGGGAACTTGGGCGAGATCGTCTGCGGCTTCAGCGACACAGCCAGCGTCTGCTTGTCTGTCTCCACATCTGGCGTGTCTCCGGCAAGCAGTCTCACGAACGTCGTCTTTCCCGTACCGTTCTCCCCAAGCATAACGATGATCTCAGAGTCAGTAAATGATCCTGCCTCGACAGTAAGCTTGAAGTCGCCCAGCGTCTTTGTCATCGAAGGGTATGTGTAATGCCGCGTCTTGTCCACTATCACTTCTTCGGCCGTCTCCATCATCTTGAACGAGAGTGATTCCTCACGGAACCGCAGGTTTTCTGTCGGGATGAACCCGTCGAGGAAGATGTTGATTCCTAAAGGTGTGGTCAGCAAACGTACAAAAATTAGGCAAAAGTTTTACCTTCGCGGACTGAATAAGGCATGGTCACGACGCCATACATCGACGGTTTTCCATATAGACAGCATATAAAGTCGGACAGGTAGTCCAGTACGGAAAGATCGTGCTCCACGGCGACCACATATCGGTCCGGGGTGAGCAGCGAACGGATGACCTCTGCAGCCTTCAGTCGCTGCTTGATGTCGAGGTATGAAGAGGGCTCGTCAAACATGTACACATCAGCGTTCTGTATACATGACATTGCAATCGCGAAGCGCTGGAGCTCTCCACCAGATAGTTGAGAGATCTCACGCTCGAGAACCTTGTTAAGCTCGAGCTCGTCGCACATCAGCTGCTTGTTGTCCCGCTCGAGCTTCGAATCGAGCATTTGTGTGACAGTCATCTTGCCCTTGATTGCGCGCGGGATATGGTCGACGTATTGTGGTTTGATCAGTGCCTTGAGGTTGTCCTCTAGCACCTTGGTAAAGTAGTTTTGCAGCTCTGAGCCGCGGAAGTATTTCAGAATTTCTTGCCAGTCTGGTGGGTCCTGTGGCGGGATTAGATAAGATGGCAATGAACTACAATAGGATATGGGCAGACGGGACGCACGTCATAGCGACCGAGGTTCGGTTTTTGCTTCCCAGCCAAGATCTTCAATGCCGTGCTCTTCCCGATACCGTTTGTTCCTACCAATCCCAAAACCTGACCCGGCCGAGGTGTCGGCAACCGATGTAGTTTAAAAGCGTTCGCGGTGTATCGATGCGTAACCTGCGATTCGAGATTGGTGGGCAAGTTGATGATAGCGATAGCTTCGAATGGGCATCTGTTAACCAGTCAGGAAGTAGGTTCAGGTTGAGATGGATTCGCTTACTTCTTGACGCAGATACCACAGCCGATACAGAGGAATTCGGAGATGAATGATATCTTGTCTGTTGGCTTGACCTCGATACACAGCTTTCCTAAAGGCCTCGCTTTAAAATATGTTATTTCAGATGCGCGCAGGAGTGCCCACCCATTTTTACGACAGGACATGACTGTAGTGCGCGATCAGTGAACGAATCCAGACGCGATAACAATGTACCTTTTTGCATTCTTGTGCGCACCTCTTTGGCTTGCACCTATTGGCATCGACTATGGCGATACGTGTGATTTTGTCGGCCATCGTGGCTTGGGGAGAAGGGTAGTCGATGCGACAGACGTTGCCCAAAAAGTTTCATCTGTTGTGCTCACGTGATATGCTGATCATGATTAATCGGCAGCTCTCAATTGGCTACAGTGCTCATCATCAACGACGACGATGGCAAAGAAAGCCGCTGATAACAAAAAGGGCGGTGACAAGAAGGCAAAGCCTACTGCAGCTGAAGACAGCGGAGATAAATCCAAGGTGCGCTGTCTGTTTGCGGCTGCAGTACAACTAACACGGTGTGCAGGGCAAGGGCGCTCTCAAGGCGGCCACCGCCGTCAACGTCCGTCACATCCTCTGCGAAAAGCACTCCAAGGCCACAGAGGCATTGCAGAAGCTGCAGGTCCTGTTGCCATCGTGTCGTAGTTCATGTCTCTAACACCTCTGTAGGAGGGCCAGTCCTTCAACAAAGTTGCGCAGGAGTACTCTGAGGACAAAGCGAAAGGTGCGTGTATAACGTTACTCCCACCGCATTCCATCACCGATGTATTATGTGCGATCGCGCTAAACTCAGCTGGAGGAAGCTTGGGGTGGATGGTACGTGGGAGTATGGTGGGCCCTTTCCAGGAGGCTGCATTTGCCTTGACGCCGTCGACCGTCGATAAACCTATCCTCTCACCCCTTGTCAAAACCAACTTTGGCTATCACATCATCATGGTAGAGGGCCGCCGATGACTTCTTCACGTTTTGGAAATGTACACATACCCTCATGTCACTCTAGATCCTAGCTGATGAATTCCATGATTGAGCTTGACCATCTATGAAATCATTAACACCAGTCTTGTAGTATTTATTAATACATATACCGTATGTGAGCGTAGCGGAATACTAGTGACCTGGTAAGGTACAATTACATGTGTCCACAGCGTTCATAAGTCTATGGAGGGTGAGAAACGGTGCGTCTAACGAGCGAGGGAATATGTATTGTCAATGAGTGAAAACCGAAGGAGAGAAAACAGTACTGTGTGGATACTATGGCTCGAGGGAATAGTGATATGGCAGACCTGGTGGGGGTAACACGGGATACGGATTCTCGCGCGCCCGCTGGCCCTGCTCCATTTCCACCCCCATACGCCGCGCAGGCTCGTGCATGGGGTACGGGTGTTGGTGGGACATGCTCCCCAGGCGCGAACCAGCGCCCATGCCCATGGGGTCGTATTGCGCGTGGTGTGGGTGCGGAGGCGCGTAGTGGTATGGCGGATAACCATATGATATAGGCGGCCCGTAGCCATTGGGGGACAAGGGATGGTGGTGAGGTACGGGGTACGCGCCGCTGGATGGGCGTGGGTACTGGTAACCTCGTACATTCGGGGGACTAGTGTTAATAGTAGGCCGGTCGTACGACCAGCGCATAGAGGCCATCTCACCCTCTTGCCGTTCGTAAACATGTGGGGACGACGAGGAAGTGCTGCCCGATGGTTGCAGGTGGGGCGAATCAGGGGCAAGCGAAGCCATCGGGTCGGGAGCAGGTGCGGGTGGCGGTGTGGGTACAGGGGTGCATACAGGTGCAGGTGCCCGCGTAGGAGTAGGAGTTGCTGCAGTGCCGGGAGGTGGTACACAATTTGCAGCACTAGAGCTTGGAGTCGGTGGCAATGGAATTTCCTTCCGTGCATCGGGGGTAAGAGAACGCTTGGGCGCGCAGGCTGCGATCTTCTCTAGGGCAAGATCCTCCGCATTAGTCTTATAGTAGTTGCTAACTTGGATAGTTGTCTACAACAACATGAGTAAAACGAGGAAAAAATTCTCGGACGAAACAAACACACCTTGTTCGGCATCGAGGCAGCTATGCGTTTAAAGTCGTCCCCGTGCTGGCTCAGCAGGGTCAGGAAAAGACCTGAGGAGACGCCGTCAACAACCGGCCTGCGGATATGGATCATCACTTCGACGCACTCTTGTCCTCCTCGGACCACTGGGTAACCATCGCCCCAGATTTGCGCCAGCTACTTATCGACTCGGTCTGTTCAGTGAGTTTCGGCTCAGGAGTCCCTGCCTCATCATTGTCGTTGATGATTGCAACAGACTTGACCTTCCGCCCTCGCTTTGCGCGCTTAGCGGGTCGCTCGGAGTCGTCCTAGAAAACCAGACAATGAAGGCCAGTGCTCCAACAATATCAGATGGACTGAGACTTACTGCTACATCCTCTTCCCCGTCATCCAGGCTTACGGACACTGTGCGGCTCACTGGTGCGGGGCGCCGACCACGCCGCCTGGACTCGGGCTCAGGTGTTGGGGTGGCAGATCCTACTGACGGGGTGACGTCCAGGTATGTCCTGCGGCGCGAAAGCGGAAGCTTTCTGGACTCCTTGAGTTCCGGCGGATGCATTGGCTTCCTGCCTCTCTTGCCAGACGTCTTGGGCGAGTCCAGTTGCTGCCCATGCACCTCAGCGTCGTGCTGACGGATGTCAGCAATGAGCCCGTTGCCCTTTTTCTTCCCTGTGCCACGGCGCTTGCGCTTGTTGGGCGCATATTGCAAAATGACCTTCCGGAAGTCTATGTGGCGCTTTTTGTGCAGGTAGTAATAATCCACACATTGAGCTGCGGTTTTGTTGGGCAAGTACTCCGCAATCATACCGAACTGCTTCGGGTGCGCAGCGAACTTATCCAGGAATACCTCCTTCTCCGTATCTGTCCAGTCATGAATCCCTGTGTGTGGGCCATAGTACTCCTTTGGATCATCAACTAGGTGACTCGTGTCATCGAATGTGTAATCTACGCGCCCGCGCTTGACGGAGATCATGTCGGGGATTGTTGCAAGGTTGCGCAGCGAGAGGTGGTTCGGGTCCGTCGCATCATCGTTCCCAAGGCTCGCAATTATTTGCTCCATCTCAAGGTCGGAGCGCACCGCGTCGCTCAAAAGATTATTTGCGGTCGATCGTCGCGTGGTCCGCCCCGATGGCGCTGCCGATGCCGACTCACTCTCTGTGATAGGTGGCTTGGATTGTTCATCCAGCTGTGCACAGTGCGCGATCCACCGCTCGTGTAGTGAGAGATATTCCTCACGAAGTTGCTGGACCTTTTCACTCAGGCGCGCTTGCCGCTCCCTGAATCGTTCCACAAGAGATCCCCTCATGGAATCAGAAGTCTCCATCCGCGCCTTATGCCAGGGGCCTTGCATGACCTCATCGATCACCTCTTGGGGTGTGGTGGAAGGCCGGTTGTCGGCTGGCGGTTCCTCAAGCGACAGATTCGACCTGAGTACAGGCTCGACACGGTCTTCTCGAGTTTGACGATCGCAGAGCATGCGTGTCATAATAACTATGCGCAGCGCCTCCCGCATGGATTTAGCATCAGTAGGTATGCTCTCTGGCAAAGGTGGCGAAGGAGGCTTCCCCATAGTTCGGCGAGGTTGAGGGGTGGGAAGAGGAGTGGGAAGAGCTACGGTAGTAGTTTCTACTGGCCGAGGCTGAGGTGCCAAGATCGGTGCAGGGAATGTAATAGTATGTACTACACGCTCCTTGACTGCTGTCATTTCTGCGAGCGAGACAGCCGTGGCAGAAACGGCTGTAGTGGGAGCAAGTGAGGAAATGGTGGGCGCTGCTTGTTTTTCAGAAACAATGTCATGGGCAGGTGGTCTTTCTTCGGGGGGCTGATCGACTACTATTGGTTTCGGGACATCGTTCACCTCCGCGTCTACCGCTGGTCTTGTGGAGCCTAACGAAGGATTAGGGCAGGTGCGGATTACTTACTTGATTACTTACTTTTGGGTAGTGTTGGAGATTGAAAAGACCGTGCCTTGGTCTTTAGTTGGGAAACCATAAGCTGGGGTTTAGGAGGTACAGGATGCACAACCCGGTTCTGTGGGGGGTCGACCTTTGGTATGGAAGCCTTCTCAGTATTAACAGTTTTGTAGATAGGGGTTGTAGTAACAGGTAGAGGCGCCATGAGTACATCTGTTGCATCTACTTGCTTTTGTTCGTGGTGTAATGGTTGGGCTGGTTGCGGTTGCGGAGGGGGTGTCGTTGCAGAAACATGCGTGGACGCAATAGATGACCTGGAGTCTGATCTCGTCCAGGAATTCTTTTGAATCGGTTGAGTAGATGCCTTGCCTAAGCTAGTTTGAGCATTGGAAGCAGCAGCAGTTGGTCGATCCCAGCTATATTTCACAGAAGATGTATGTTTGTCAGGGCTAGATGAGGAAGCAGTAGTAGGACCACGACTAAGAGAGCGACGACCGCGGCTAAGAGAACGTTGACTGGAGGAGCGACGTTCATGACTATGAGAACTGCGGCGACGCCCACGGCTCAGAGATCGACTGCGAGAGCGCCGGTCACGGTTTGAGGAATGCCGACTACGACTCCTAGATCGCGTTCGTCCAGATCTTCGTGGAGAGCTCGAGCCGACGTTAGAAACTGTGCCTGAGACTTTTCGAGTATGAATGTTGTTTTGACTAGACGATGCACGCGCTGATCTTGCGGATTTACCATCAGGGCTCATGTTTGGTGTCCATCTGCGATCTGGACTCGCTGGTGGCCTGTAGGAGTCACCCCATGGTGTGTACGCATAGGCGTCGCGGTGATATGAAGATTGTCGATAGCGTTCTCCACCTATGGGGTAGATATTTGGTACTGAGTAAGGGTTCATCGTTACGGGCGCATAAGAATTAGGAGTACGTGGTTGAAGTGGTTCGCCTGGGTACCTGTCTAATGGTAGAGCTCGCGTTCTACGCTTGATTTGAGTATACAAAATTCGGCTAAACAGGAGAAGTACTTACGTTTCTATCCGAGGTCGATCAATATGGGTGTGTTTCCACGCATCCGATGGCTCGAACATTCTCGTCGCAAGCATACTATCTCGCCGAGCCTTTGATGTTGATGAATTAGGAGACACTGGATCGATTGAAGGCTCCTCCCAAGACGCTGGAACGCTAGCCCACGAGTGTTGTTCGGGCATTCTTTCCCAGTCGTGTTCCGGTAGACGACCATATGCTCGTGAGTAATGATCTGGACTAGGGGAACGACTGTAGTAGTTAACATCTTCTTCTGGGTAAATTGGGCGATAGCTGTTTTCTCCAGGAGGGAAGAAATCGTATGAAACATATCTTCGAGAAGGCGATGGGGAGCGCCGACGTTGGTAATAATTTGGTCTCTATGTAATATTATATAGAGTCAGTCATAAATGTGAAATAAAAAAATATAGACCGACATCGTAGACACTTACTATTGGCGGACGCCAGGAGTCACCATGGACAAATGTCGAAGATGGATGCAACGCGTCGTAACTCCCAGATGACATTGAAGAGTTGCGTTCCAAATGACCCGAAGGGTTAAAACGAGAAAGGTCACACTAGACGAGTGAGCTTTTGAATTAGTTTGTCCTTAACTGATACTATGAAGAGTATATAGCTCGCTCACGAGCTTTCGACGAGAACGGGATGTAGTAGTCTGGAAACAGCCACAGTTTTGGTTTGCGCTTGTTGAATCGGAAGGATTCACACAATAATGTGACGTATCTGTGACGCCCTCTAATCCATGTCCTCAGAGTCCCAAATTTCTCATGATCCCTCGACGCTCTTCTTCCAGACTGACTATGTTCGCAGGTCTATATTATCTGCGTATTGGCTAATAATTGTACTAGCCCTTCCTTTGTGGTGGCATACCACAAGCATAGCACGACTTTCCCTCCCTTCTTCTCGAGTGAAAGAACAAACTCAGCATCACCTGCGTATTCCTATTAGTATCGGCCTGGATACTGGCTCAGACGGAAGATCCTTGGCCCCCCAACTACAGAAATCGTTCGACAAAATCATTCAAGATTCCCCGCCGCGCTGGGACGGACTGCATATTCAAATAAATGACTCCCCTATCAAGGGTATGTTCGTTATGGCCTGTAGTCACGCCAGTTGAATGAATTTATTCAAAGGCTCTGATATCGATGGATCATATACTGTCGTAAACAGTAGAGATGTTGCAGTACAAGGTAGACAATTGGCGTTTCCGACGGTTAGTCGCCATCGTCATCAAAAGAAAACAATAACTCAGCTTGCATACAGGAAGAGATAAATGCACTCGTGGAAACCCTCAGTTCCTTGGTCGCCCCTTCTGCCTCAACGTCGGAGCAGGAACACCGAGTTACCCAGTACTCCCCTCGTTACCGCTTATCGTTTACACTCCTCAATGAAGACGCGGCTGCTGGTAGCTCTTTCACAGAATGGGACGTGTCAGTCGCGATTACAGGTTTGCAAATTTTTCTAGGGGTGTCCACCCACAACTTATGCAAAACCAGATCATATATCACCAATCCTATCCAAACTCAGCGTACTACATAATTTTACGCTCGAGAGTCAAGTTCAATTTCACGCGCCATTAGCTTTTGCGCCTCGTTCGGTTGGTGGTGGATTCGGGATTGATCCAGAAGACTTGACAGTATTTGTTAACTCTGCGGAATGGACATTGTGTGAGTGTATCATTCAGTGACGCAACGGCCTTTGTTTACAAAATACGAATACGCAGCATCTAGTGCTTCGAACGATCCTGTGCTTCATTTTATTATATTTGTTCCATCTGCTTCGCACAGGCCACTCCACATCTTGAATACCCAGGGTAGGTGTTACATGTTTTCCTCGGTCTCGGCCTACTCATGAAACTTCCGAAGGTACCATATCCTCATCTACTTCATTCCTTTTGCCCCAGTGGGGAAGCATTCTCATCCTCAACCCCGAGGAGTCGATACCACAGCCAAGATTATCTGAGGTCTCCCTCGCCCCCGTTTTTTCTACATTCTCGAAACACCTCCTTGCATTACTTGGCGTGGCCAAGCTCCCGCCAGGTGTGAAGGAGGCAATCACGGATAACAGCACACTCACTGATTGGCAACTTGATGCGCTTCTTCGGTACCGTACGCTTAGCAACACGCAAGGATCCAAGAATACACTCTCTAGTATTATTAACCTTGCGAATCAGATTGAAAACATGCCTATTGGGTATGACGTCAAAGGGGATATTCATGGCGCCCTAGTAGCTCTCGAGCAGGTTCGCCCCCAAAGATTTACCAACCAATACTAAGATGCTGAATCCTCATTATAGATATCAGTGTTGTCGAAAACATCGCTCACAGAAATATTCCGTCTCTCCGCCCATGCATTCACCCTGTCCTCGCGTGCATTCTTCAACCCTGGGATGTTAGCCCTACTTTACTTCCCCGCGGAGCATAAGTACGCCGTCTACACACCCATGTTCGCGAGCGCGATGATTCCCCTCTTTGTGGCAGCTCTGCGAGAATTTGCTGCTTGGAAGAAGCAACGGAAGGAAAGAAAGTTGAACGCGGAGTCCGACGCACATTTGAATGATTAAACTAGCTGTGTTACTTATCAAGTTAATACCATCCAGATTTACAACGTCATTAATCTGTTGGCTTGAATCACATACTCAAAGATTGAGCCTTTGGACAGATAAAAACTTCGATTTTAATCATATCACGGAGGGTGCGCACAATCTCCGTTTAGCGGGCCTACAGGCCTTCACGGTGGCTGAATGATCGACGCCGGAGCCCCGGCACACCTCCCACATACCATGCAGGTCAAAAATCTACGTTGTACTTATGTCTAGGCGCCCAGTCGCTGGGCTTATAGCACCAAGGTAAGCTGTGTAGAGACCTTCTTTTGGCCAAGTTGACATTCCTCTGGCATGATGTAGTCAAGCTTGATTAATGAAGAGAAAGCTCAGAGACTTGTCACTTGAGAATCTAACCGACCCCAAGCGCAATGGGCATGGTTAGCAACCCAAACCACGATGGCTCTCGGCGGTCATTTTGCCTGCCACCGGCTCCGCAGCACTTCAGAGCGTCGTGTGTCTTTCTCGCCATATATCTGATCCAATTTGACTCTCAACTTTGGACGCAGGTCTAGATCAGATCGCGAAATTCTACCTATTGAGTAGTTCATGAGATTTAGAATACACGGAGCCGCATGCTAGTCAGGTAATTCATCAGCGGGTGTAGCACCTCCTTCCGGATATCTAGGCCCCAAGTTTCGAGCTGCAAGCTTGGCACCTTCTGGAATATGGTCTGTGGATATTGTGCATGGGGCTTGTGCCTCCATGTCGCCACAATGTATGGTCCCAGCAACTATAATCGATCACGCCACCCAGACAAGTAATCTGCGCTGGACTTGAGCGTTATTGGCCCTCGAATCTCTGGGACCAACAGTGATCGCCGACGATGCGACCTGATGAATTTGATCTATTAACCAAAGAGGACACTAGGATAGAGGAATAACGCCAAGTCTTCCTGTCTAACTTCTATCGATATATAATTTCAAAATTTTGTTATGTGTTCGTTAAGATTTGAGTGGCGCATTCTAGAAATACACTGGCTTTGATCGTGAGTGTCCATCTGCAAGCTATATAAAATGTTAGAGCATTCCATGCGTTTAAATCTAAATTAAGACTAACTGTGCCAAGAAATAGACAGGATGTGGCACAGTCAAACGGAAATTGACTTCTCCAGCTGATGAATGAAAATTATCATTGCTTACTATTCCAACGTTTTCGACCGTGACGAGTAATAGAAAATAGAGTTATGCAATGTGGTGCGCACCCCATACCTTCCCATACCTCACTGACATGTGCATATCTATATTCTTTTTGATATATCTTTTGAAAATGTAAATATCCTCATGTACAGTCGTTCCTGGAGTTTGATCCAGTCGCCAGGGACTCTGAGAAGAGTTAATTGGTTTCAAAAAAATGCCTCTGATCTATACTATGAATAAACGTACTGCACAGCATTCTGCGGAACTTATGGTGCCATCGTGTCCTTGAACCAGGCACGTTTTTCGAGCGCGCCAAGTAACACAAAGATATTTTTCTTGGTCAAAATATTTACGAGACATGAATGGAGCTTGGTTTTGGGAGAGTGAATAAGCAAAAGCAATGTTAATTTTCTATCAAATCAAACTATACCAAGCCAGAGACATCATTGCAAGGCCAGGGATATATCTTTTCTTTTCTCTCGTTTGAAATACGCACTGAAACTTCACCCAGATGAATTGAATGGAGAATCTTCGAGGCCGCGAGGTCGCATCCACTCTCTAGAAGGTAAGCGGCGCGCCAGCAACGGATCGATCAAGCTACGTCAGTGGTGGCGCTCGCTAAATCGCATCACAAGTAAGCCTCTACGTGTATTGTGCATACAATTAGGTATTCAGTAGTACACTGAAACATGTCAGTGGTTGTGAGGTGGCGCGCTTCTCCTGGCTGACTTTGATGCATCGCTGGATTGCACCATACTTTCACATCGTGTAGAAACTAAATTAACGCAGAGAGATTGACGGAAATAGAATAAATGCATGGCGCGACGCCGCCAACTGGCAGGTCATAGTAATCGTCGCAGGTCGACCGTACATGATACCATGTGAACACGTGGGCGGCGCACACAACTAGTGCAGTGAAATTGCATGCTGCACGCGATAAATAAAGCCCAAATTCAATTTTTTGCAGCATTTTGCTGAAATTCGAAAACTTGTAGGACGTGGCGCAATTTTGAGAGGCTCTAAACAGCTCAAACACCGAAATAAATTGCTGCCCTGACATATCATAACAAGAGCCCGTTTAGCTCAGTGGTAGAGCGCGCCACTCGTATACATGCGATGGTGAGGTCAATCGTTCAATCCGGTTAGTGGGCAAATCTTTTGCACTCATTTTGCAAGTCGAGACCTAGCGGCACTTGACTGAGTGGTTTGATCGGCTTAACTCGAAGACCCAGGCGCGGTAGATAAATATGCATTACAGTATACAACTTTCGGCAGTCTGCAGCACCTACGAAGTAGGAACTTATGATATGAAAACCTTCCTAAGCATAGAAAAGTTACAGGCTGTGCCGGATCGGGGGCAAGTAACGATTCCTCCATTTTTTGCCGCCATATCTTCCAACGCCTGTAGAAAGATCGATACGGTTGGTCAAGCCATGCCACCGCCGGACTCACCTCTCGCGAGTAAACATGCCCACTAGGGAATGCCATAGGCATGTTATCCTCGTCCATAATCTTCCCGCTGATATGGCAGATAATGGTCGAATTGGTATGGTGGCTAAATGGGACCTCCTGTGCGAGCCCTCCCATCCCTAATCCCTGGGACCCTGACCTGGGTTCTCCGTCGCATACCGGACAATCCACATTCATTGTCGAAGCATCATAGCACACTGGTAGCTTGAGGGACGCTAAACCCGCATAAAGTGCGAGGTGGAGGAGGGGTTCGGCGGGAAGCGTGTTGAGGGTATATACGGCGGTCCGGAATGAATGTATTAGATTTTTCCAGCGGGAGGGATCATATAATCGCTAATCCGGTAGTTGGTAGCGTGGATAGGCATAAATTTAAAGCGTGGCACGCACTTTGTAAGGCCCACAGGTTGTATCTGGCGGGAAGGCGAGAAGTGCTGAAGCCGTCCGAATCTGGGCAAGGTGCGTCTCCTGCCAAGAAATTAGATGTTTCTTTGAATATGCGATCGCTTCTAGGGTTTTGCGAGCCCTGATAAGTTCAATGTACTCTTGAAGCCTCAGGTCGAATTCAAGAGTGCTCTGTGCGGAATACAGGGACTTAGGCCATGGTCAGGCTAAACAGTGGGTATACTCACTTTTATCTTCCGTAGAGCAACCTTATTCTCATTACACCATGTCAGGGCTTCTGTACAGCTCTTGTCCGAGAGTGCCTGTTCTATTCGGCCTATATCCATAAACAAGTCTATATCCACGAGAGTCTGCAAGCAACAGTCGGTAGCAGGTTTGAATATATGACCTATATAGCGCACCTCGATACCCTTGTCTTTCGCAATCCTTCTGGCTGTCTTATCCTTGCCTGTTCTGAGGCACCAATCTACCAACCACCGGTCCAGTCGGGTATCTGCCCATCGGTTATATTCGGGTCCGTTCGCAGAATGAAGCGTTTCTATAGTCGCAAGATGATGCAGACGCTCGCGCATAACATCTTGGGTTGGCTTGCCCGCAGTCTCGTGTAGATCTGAAAGCTGGCGGGCAATGACAAATAAATTGAGGATAACTAGGTCGTGAAATCATACCTTGCGCTTCAGACTCTCAACTCTCCCGATCATGCCCTCGATTGACTGAAGGGCATCGTCCCTCTGGAGAGTACCGATGGTTGCACGGCTCGCTAGGTCAGTGCATGTGTTTTGAACTACTCCTAGTTCCCGTTCGACATTCTTCTGGGAAGTGCGAAATACTTTGCGATAGTTTTCGTAAGGAACCTATCATTGCCATGGTGGATCAGTCATAATAGGCTGAAGGTAGCAAACCACGCACGCGAGCGAAGGGCTGCTCGAATAGTAGGACACCCTCAACATTCAACTTGGCTGACATTCAGAGCTGTAGACAGATTCTGGGTATGGTGGGTCGTAGACTTAGTTTGCCTCGCTACTAGCTAGATAACGTTAAGCTGAGGAGCAAGGAGACGGATAAAGCCAACCGAATTCCGAACGCATCTGGCAATCACATGGCTAAAATGGCCACAACGAACTATTCTGCCCCAGATTATTCCTCCCTACATTTCAAATTTCAATTCTCAACCAATTCGTTCTTTCGACTACGCTTTTACCTGATATTAGCTCATGGGTTTCTCTCTTCGTCAACGGGATTTGGCAAAGAAGCCCTCTCTTTTGGAGACGCCGCGACCACGGACGCCTACAGGATCACGCACATTGACTTGGACTGAGCTTCCGGAATGGCAGAGAGATAACGAATATATTGTCTCTGGTTACAGGAAGTACGTTCCGCTAAGCTTTACGAATGATCTCATTCTGATACTCGGGAAAAGAGTCCAGAATCATTGGCGAGGATGCTTTACTTCTGTCTATGCATGTTGGTAGCTTTAACCATGGTCGGAACTGCATAATTTTAACCAGTTTGAAAATTAGATTTGCATAACGAAACTAGTAAGCACCCTCATTTTAGCCTATTGTTTGAATGATTGGAATTTGAAACCCATAGTAAATATCCACAGCCATCTCTGGGGCGCTGTTCTGTTCATTTACTTTTTGGTTGACTTCAATTCCCAATATCGTGCAGGAGCGACTTGGATAGACACCGCGGTTTTCGCTGTCTTTCTCTGCTCGGCAGTATTTTGCCTTTCAGCCAGTGCATTATACCACACAGCAACTTGCCATTCGGAAAAGGTACGATTTGCGCATGTAGTCAAGGAATCGAAGATCGGATTTAAGAGTTTCCAGGTTTCTTCGTCATGTCATGCATTTGATTACTCTGGAATTGTTATCTTGACAGTGGGGTCATTCTATCCTTGCCTTTACTATGGCTTCTATTGCCAAAAGCACCTGCGACTGCTCTATCTTTTATCTATCACAATAGTTGGTCTGGGTGAGTCAACTCGATCATGATCAATATGTCTAGAACCTGGATCATGATCGTACTCACTCGTTTTCATCGTGAACAGGAGCTGCTTATATAGTACTTAACCCGGAATACTCCAAGCCTACGCATCGGGGAGCGCGAACATCTGTTTTCATAGGCCTTGGTTTATCTGCAGTAGTGCCTGTGTCGCACCTCGTCCTGACGCATGGATCTTCTCATCTTTTCACGGAAATGGGTTTCGGATGGCTGCTGGTCTCAGGTGCCCTTTACATCATGGGCGCATTGCTTTAGTATGTCCTATTCCTTCAACCTCGTTGCAGCTCACCGTCCCATCATTTCCGTCTTGATTTATCCCAAAGACGCAAGAGCCAAATTTAACTTATCCAAACTTTGTTTTCAGCGCGAATCGCATTCCAGAGCGTTTGGCACCAGGTCGTTTCGACTACTTCCTCGCATCGCATCAAATATTCCATATTTGTGTCGTACTGGCGGCACTGGCGCATTACCGCGGAGCTTTGAAGGCCCTTGATTATCGGTTGTCGATATATCCGCTGTGTTGAAAGTCCCCCGTCCGCCGTTCGGGGCCCTGTATTCGTTGTCAAGCCGCTATTAAACCAGTGAACTCGACTGCTACTTACCAACGGCGGAGCGTTTTGTGTGACCCTTAAGGTACGTCCATCTTTCTGTCGGATTGGTTGATGTTGAGATGGTTATTTATCTGCAAGTCCTTAGAGCACCGGCGATCAGCCTTTGGGCCTTAGACACATAGATAGCGCTTTTTCAGATCTGATGTCAAGTCCTCATATTTTGCCTCCGTTATCAGGATTCCACTGTGTATCGGGATGCATCCAGATTTCAAGGAACAAGACGACGTGGGATTGTCGGAACCATTGGCGGGAACAGCATGATGGCCCTACCAGCACCTCTCTGCTTGGGGGTCGAAACATAGAGGGACAATCAACGGCTCATGTCTACACCTGTCAGGCAACACCTCAACTCCAAAGAGTTATCACCATATGAGATGAAAGCGGAAGCCGACGTGCCGATAAGCGTTTGAGCTGGCAGAACCCTTCCCAACGTCTGCGCGAATCTAAACATTCCATATGATTTCGCGGTCGCGAATCCTAAATCCCGCTCTCCGAAAAGAACCTATGATGATTGGATTGCAATACGTCAACAAATCCTGGTTTCCACTCACGGGGTAACAACTGATCTCGGCCATAAATCGGTGACTACGGCGTGCAGTAAGTACTCGAAACAGAGCATGGCTTGTGTTCTGCGGTTGATCGAGGATTCGAGGGGTTGAGTAACAACGGTTTTCCACGTGTGATCGCAAGTATCTATGCTCAGTGAACTCATGTCGGAGACCTCCGTGGCGGCGATTGCCTCCGCCGTTCGGTGCCGGGTCGTAGCCTCCCATTTGGATCTCCCTCTCCCCTTGCAATGCCGCTCAGATCTCTGAACCCTCGGTTATCGAATTCGCACATCGCTCTTCCGCTTTTGCTCAATGAAAAATGCGTTTAATATTTTATTACCCGGTGATTGACAATCTACAGATCCAAGTCGCAGACCGCTGCTACTAGTATAAAGTCTCCAGTCAAATCCTATGTCGGGGCTTGACCGACACTACCTGTACTCCCCTTCCCCCTTTAAGAACGACCTACTGGTGCAATCTAGACCTCACCCGCCATGCCCTACTCCGTTGGCCTCCAGACTGCAGCCAGCGCCTTCCTCTCCGCGGGCTTTGCAACCCAGTTCACCTTCGGCGTCGTAATATTTCTCTTAATCGTATTTGCTATATCTACCTTCCAAACGGAAGAGGCCGACGCGCCAGTACCACTCCCTTCCTATTCTATTTTCACAATCCTCCCATTCTTCCGCAAACGCTATGACTTCCTGAACTGGGGCTTCCACGCGACTGGACAGTCTGTGTTTCAATTCCAACTATTACGCGTGCGTATACCTTGCTGGATATTTATCTTAATTCTATATGTAACGACGTTCTAACTTTTGATGTGTATAGAACAAGGTCATCGTTGTCTCGGGGGAAAGTGCGCGACAGACTTTCTTTACTGCTAAAGGGCTGGACCTTACGGAAGGCTTCAAGATCCTCTCAGGCGCGGTCAGTGACGTCTTATGTATCCTCATATTATGTCTCTTACCTTTGTCCTGCTACTAGATACCTATGGTCCGAGGAGTCACGTCTAATCTTCAGCCCCGACGGATTGCCATGATCCACAAACGCCTTGCTGCTGTGCAGCGAAACGCACCCCTCAATGACCGTACGTCCTCGATTCTGATTTGCGGTCTTCAAGTGATATGCTGAGACATTGACGCGACAGTTATACCGTTAATTCTGGATGATTCTCGGCGGATAATGGAGACCTGGGGGTCGGCAGGGAAATTCGACCCCTTTGACAATGTATACACGGTACGCTGGGTCGTCCAACGCAAAAATAAAACTTTGTAGCTCACCAGCTTCCCTGTCACTACACAGCTTCTATTCCAGACGACCCTTCGGAGTCTTTCCTGCACCGAAATATCAAATGACCCACAGGTTGTGTCAAGACTGAAGACATTGTACGACAAGCTGGATAACGGAACAACACCGGCCACCGTACTCGTCCCATGGCTACCCACCCCTGCGATGATTCAGAAACTCTGGGCCACAAAGGAGATTTACGACATCGTCACTGATGCCATCCACACCCGTGAGCAGAGTGGAGTTTCACGAAACGACACCCTCCAGATGCTCCTAGACTGTGGGGACGAGAAACTCGTCGTCGTCGGGGTACGTCCGTTTATGACCATCGTTTGCCATTTTCCCGTTGACACAAATTTGGTGTGTGATTAGTTTATTATGGGCCTTCTGATCGCTGGGGCACGCGCGACAGGAACCACTGCGTCTTGGATGATGACATTCCTTGGTTGCCACCCAGACTGGCGTGCCAGGGCTGCTGCGGAGGTCCAGGGCCTGCTCGCTGGGAACCCACTCTCTTCGTCCAACACCGAATCGCTCTCAGCACGGCTCGCGATGCTCCCGCTAGAGGTGTGGGAGTCTGAGACCCCAGTACTCGACGCGATCATCAAGGAAACCACGCGTGTCGCGCAGCCTCACACCGCCATGAGGCGTAATCTAGGTCCCCCAGTTTACATCGACGGCAAGATCATCCCCACGGGCGCGTACGTGGTGTACCCATTCAGTGATGTGCATCTCGACCCCGAGCTGTACCCTGACCCGTGGGCTTTCAACCCAGGCAGGGCAGAGGTCAACAAGGAAGTGCCTTTTTCATATGTGGGCTGGGGCGGGGGAAAGACCCTCTGTCTTGGAACGAGGCTTGCGAAGGTGGAACTCAAGCTCATCGCAGCCATGTTCCTACTCGGTTTCCGCCACTCGGTGGTCAACAAGGCTGGCCTCCCTACCATGCCCACCCCAAACTGGAACGACATCCTCCTGTGCAGGCCACCACCCGAAAAAACTGGCTATATCAGTTACGAGCGGTCGGACATTCCATTGTAAAAGATGTCTTGACCTGCAGGTATTTATGCACGATGCGCGTACGATTTTGACGGCTTATTGTATCGCTTGCTTCACCCTCTTTCTGTTTATCCATTCATTGATCAATTATCACAGCACCTAGCGGTGCTTACTTAGCACGTACTTAGTTATGTATATACCTATTCACTCGGACCGGTTCAAGGACCTACTAATTACTTACATAGACGAATCCCAGGGGTTCATAGTATATATTGCTAACATATGTATGTACACCCAACCACAATCGCTCCCTACCCACAGTCACTCACAATACATTCTTGGCGTGCATTCTCTTCGGGTCTGATTATCGATTGAGATAATGTAAAATAGTAGAGTGGAGGTATAACATAATCTAACGTGTGGTGGCTTCTCTCCAAGAGATGTGGGCGGCAGAAGGACTGCTCGGACTACTCGAATGTCAACCTGTCTCCGTCCGGACTTCGACCTCCCCGCATGGACTCCCTCACGCGGCGTTCTTCAATCCTCTCTCGTTCCCGGTTTAATTTGAAGTATGCAGTCCTCTCTTCTCTCTCCCGTTCCGCGAGCTTCACTCTCTTCTCCCTCGGCGGCTCCCACCTGCTCTTCAAGATCCTCCTCACCGCCTCCGGGCTGATCCTGAACTTTTCTGCGAGGACGGGCGTCGTGAACTTCTCTGGGTCGAAGCGGTGCATCTGGCGGACACCCTCCATCGCCTCGCGAGAAAGCTTTCGCGGAGGCGCCCAGCCTTCTGGGAACTCTTTCTTCATTACGGCCCGGTGGGCGCGGTACTCATGGGGTGTGGGTTTATCAGATGGTCGACGAAGATGGAGCGGGGGAGTGCTTGGACGCGCGCCGTTGACTAGCTCGTTGTCCTCAGAGAGGTCGACGGGGCCATCGTCGTCAAAAATAGAGCGTGGCTGGGGTATGCCTTGGAGACCCCATTTTTTTCGTGCGTCCTGGGTGACTGCAGCAGAGTAGAAACGAGCAAGGGAGTGGCGGCAGGCGCAGACGTTTCGGAGCCAGAGCGACATGATAGTCGTGACTGAAAATGGGCTGCTTAATCCGGTAGTGATGCGATCGGTTGAAGCCGTTTTGGCCAGCTGGACTTGTTGCTAGTATTCAGTCGTACACTCATCTTCACCTCATCGCTCGTTTTATTCCCCTTTTTCTTTCGACCAGTCGTTTCGTTCACTATGGCAGACCTCTCAGACCCCAAAATTGACGCAGGTATGTATATCATCGTCTGCCCTCTGAATACCCAATCATACATACACTTCGAAACATGCACTGCCCCGTGGACATCAACAACTCCTGCACTTTCTTTCTGATAAACTACTTCCCCTTCTTCTCCGCAAAGATCTGACAATCTTCTTAAAGCTTACTTGGATGTCCGTTCCGACAAATCTGAGACGACCTGGCTGCTTTTAGATTACGAATCTGACCGTTCTGACAAGCTCCAGCTCACCCAGACGGGCACAGGCGGGCTATCTGAGCTTCGCGAAGTCTTCGATGACGGAAAGGCATCATATGCCTACGTGCGCGTTTCCTTTTCGAATGACAAGGAGTCCACACGCGAGAAGTTTATACTCGTGGTGAGTGTCCTATTTCTCTCTGATAACCTTCCTGACTGAATTAACACGGTACACCTCCAGGTTTGGATTGGCCCTCTTTGCAAGCCCATGAGAAGAGCAAAGGTCTGTATCCCACATCTAATAATTCTAATTTTGATCCACAACTCCATTCCTTTCCCTAGATTTCCGTCCAGACTGCAGACGTGAAGCGCGTACTGCGGGTATTCTCGATCGAGGTTGCGGCGCGAGAAAAAGATGATCTACTGGAGGATCCCATTATCGTCAGATTGCGAAAGGTGCGTACGATCCCCGCTCCAACTCTCCTTACAGCACGCATGCTGACTCCACGATCCCCTGCGAATCTTCTTTGGTGTTTCCGGTTTAATTAGGCTGGGGGTGCGAGTTATGACGGTGTCTAACCGGTTGGGTCTCTACCAACATAATTGCCATCCTAGATTTACATTTATATCCTTCTGTTTCTCTCTGCATTCTCCAACACAACACCACGTGAACCCACCCTACTTAGATTCTCCATAAATATTGCGTTTGAGTATTATGATACCCGATGATCTATGCCGCAGGCTCAGCAGGGATAAATTTCTTCAAGTTGTCGATACCGTCCTCTTCAAGCCTCATGCCCACCCATTCAGACATCATCGTTGCTCCCAGGCTTTGTTCATAGAAGTCGATTGATGGCTGATTCCACTACAATACACACATTATTACGTCGCGATGGGCACATGGGGTTGGAATTGGCTATTAGCTCGGTGCTGTTTCGATCCCAGTTGAAATAACAAACCTTGAGAACACTCCAATCCATCCTCGCACAGTCCTTGAGGTAAAAGAAATAGAAAAATGCGAGTAAGCTCAAGGTATGTATTATTTACCTTCAATGGCCTTCCGCGTAGTACATACCTTGGCTTGCGCCGCCTTCCTGAGCTCAACGAAGAAGGCTTTTCCCAAGCCTTTCACTCGATGCTCGGGCTTCACGTAAAGGTCTTCGAGCTTCGGAGGCGAGTCAGTCAGCCTGCACGTGTGGCGGAAGTATACCAAAAGAAGAACGGCAACAAACATATAATCCCGGGCGGCCAGTCCAAGTTGAGAAATTAAAGAAATAGATAGCGAGGCCAATGGCTTCGCCTGGGGCGTCCGCGGCTCCGGAGAATGCCAGCAGCGCGTGCGCGTAAGGCGTTTCAAAGAGGTTTCGATGCAACTGAGGTAATTTTGAAATAATTATTGTACAAACTTTATTTAATGTGCAAAAGACTCACGATTTCGGGGGTGGCCTTGACTGATTCAGCCGCCTTTTCGTACGTGGCCTTTTGAAGGTGCATGATCAGGGTGCAGATCACAGGAGGGAATCCGGAGCGCATACTAAACCAATAATCAATTCAAGAATGTGGGTCTACAAGTGTTAGTAAATCTTGGGTTCAGGATCGTATTCAAGCGTTACGCGTCTCACCACATCCTGTGGCGTCGCAGGGCGTATATGAAAGGTGGAGGCCATAATCTTGTAAACCAGCTTGAAGCAAGTGATCTGACTCGAAGGGATGCTAAGCGGTGGCTGAGAGGTGTGTGTATGTACGTGTTTGTCTGAACCTTAATTCACTTTTCATCGGGACAGTACCTCATACAGACCACCGTCCGTAGGTTCCCCAGATCCCGCAAATCCTGAAACACCATGGACCCCGCAAAACTTGCAAGATTGCAGGCTGCTGCCGCTGCCAACAGGATCGGTGAGTAGTTTGCCCTTCAAAAAACCCAAGAAAATGAAAAATGTGGGCGGGCGGCGCTTGCCTATGCTGACTGGTTTTTCTGCGAATTTGCACGATAGGTGGTAAGGGAACCGTCCGCAGAAAGATCGTGCGGAAAGCCAAGCCTTCTGCGGCCCAGGACGACAAAAAGTTACAGGGTGCGCTCAAAAAGCTCAACGTGCAGCCCATTACCGGCGTGGAGGAGGTCAACATGTTCCGGGAGGACGGAAACGTGCTGCATTTCACTGCTCCGAAAGGTGAGGGTCGCATCGCGCTACTATCTTCTCTTATCGCCGTACTATGCGATTGATCGTGAATTGCGCTTACTTGTTGGGATTCAACAGTACACGCTGCTATCACAGCCAACACTTTCGCGATCTACGGCACCGGGCACGTGAAGGAGCTCACGGAGCTCGTGCCCGGAATCCTCAACCAACTCGGTCCCGACTCCCTGGCGTCCTTGCGAAAACTCGCCGAGTCGTACCAAGCCATCCAGCAGCAACGGCCTGCGGCGGGCGCTGCACCAGAGGAAGATGATGATGACGTCCCCGACTTGGTGGAGAACTTTGATGTCGAGGGCGACGCGAAGGCCAGCCTGGACTAGGATTAGGCGCCACGTAAGCGCGCAGTTTGGGTGGATTCCTGTGGCGTCTGTAGGGGAGGCGAAAAGGGATGAGTGTACAACGAGAAATGAGATGAGTAGGACGGGCGGGAGCTAGGACTGGATGCGGTGATTCAATTGCACGCAACCAAAACGTTTACCATCTTTTCCTTGTTTTCGTCATGTTCTGCTATGAAAGCGCTTCCCTTGCTAATTATTCGCATTCTGAAATCGAGCTCTCCGCATCTCTTCATCTGTAAACATAGATCTGTCAATCTTCGAGTATCGCTTGGACCCAGGACCGAAAATACTTCGAAATTTTCCTTACCCTATAGTCGGCGCGCGGAGAGCACATATATTTTAAGGCCGCCACCATCACAATACATCTCAGGATATACTGTGACGCAGTAGGGTTTGTCCGGATTCCATTGGTGAGAAGCGAAGGCGCGCAATCCCACAGGTTGAAACTGATCCCGGAAATCCAACAGAATTTCCCCGTAAAGTGGATTTGAACCTGAACACTACTGTATCTGTTGCACACTATGCTTATATCACCAAGGCCCAGAATCGGCTGGTCTTTATTGAATCATGCCCTATACGTGTATGCGCTTGAGGACTTGCAATTGCTTGGGACCCGGCGTTGTAACTCCTTATTGAGACCTGTTTGGGTACGATCGCGAGGAGACCGCTGCTATGGCGTAAGACCTAGCCACAGACAGCTTCCGTGTGGCTGCGTTTCTCCCCTCCAATCAAGTGTCTATCACTGTGTGCCTTTACCCCCTGTGGAACATGCAAATCAACCCTGTCTGTGCCTTTACTAGCCTAATAGGGCACGGACATTCGTGATCATTTAAATTTCACAATGCACTGCACATCCTGTCCTGAAAAAAAACAGTGCCTCGCCTATCCATATGCCTGAATGACTTGATCAGGCGACGCCAGCGACCACAGTGACCCTGGGGCTCCTTTAGGCTAACATGACCCTCAGGGCCCGATGTACGCAGGCCGCAAACGGATTGAAAATGTCATTTGAGAACTTGCGGCACACTTTCATGCCGAACATTTGAATGAATGTGAGTTTTGGTTTATATGCTTAGTATTTCAGCTCGGTTATTCTGGTATATCAGAAGAAAAGCTGGTTCATAGACATGGTGGCTGGGATATTTCACAATGCGTCCCTGAACCTTGCCTGGGATGGACGGTGGTCGCACAGTATAACAACTAGATGATGGCATGTAAAGTAGCGCGTTGCACACACAAGACACAGAACGAAATTGCGTAGCTTCTAATCAATGAGTTGGAATGCCATTACTAGTAAAAGTCCATACCTATATTTCTTTCAAATGAAAAAACTTCTGTTTTGCGTTATATAATTCTTACGGCTGTACGGGCGACGGGCGTGAGTGGATATTCGGAGACTCTCCCGTGATAACATATGAATATATTGCGCATCCCATACCGTAAACCACTTTGAGCGCCGCAATATCAACCCGAACGACCGAAACCATGTGACGCATGAATGCAAAAGACTTTGCCCTGGCCCTTGCCTGGGGTTTCGCCGCGCGTGTGAAGAATTGAATGCTTCCGTTCCCAATTTATACTTCCTAAATGCGGGGTAAATGAAGAAGAAGAAAAAAGCTCCCATGTCCGAGTCGGCGTTCGAATCTGTGTCGACTAGACTCTGTAAAAGGCCGCTCATGCGTCCGACGTCTGGTTGCAATCGATAAGTAAGCGGGATTAGGCAATGCGAATCGGCGTAGCGGCCTGAACCCGGGCAACAAGTACACCGGGAGGGTGACGCATGATGCCTGAGTATTTAAAATTCGATGTGTAGTAGGCGGGATTACGCGGGTGGCTATCATCGTACTGGGCGATGATCCCTGGCAACGACGTCCACATGAATTGGCGTTTGGACTTCCCGCAAGCGTCGAACGGAATGACGTGCAAGTGGATACAAGCGCAAGGAATTCTCGAAACGCACGCCTGTCGGCGGTCTAGGCGATTGCTGGGATGGTCGCGGAAAAGGGTGATGTTAAGGGGGAAAGAAATACCTGAAATAGGCATTTGCTTTTCGCTCGCCTGACGTCTGCCATCGCTTTGGGCTACACATGTTTTTATCGACGGATTTGGTGAACGCGCCGCGTAAGCCTTGTGATCTACAATTGGGCGGAAAGTTATGTGATGGGATTCTGTGAGACTTTCTCTGCATGGGGACCCTCAGTTCCCGAATTGACATAAATATGAAGGAATACGATCAATCACACCGAGATAGCCATTCCAGAATTTAAATGCGGCGGTTCCTGAATATATAGAGGTACTATGTGAGTAAAATAAACTAGAAAGTGGGATAACCCAGGAACGATAGAGTCTTATTTTAAAAAATACCTCGCGAATGAATTTTGGACTGAGCTCGGCCTCGTTTGGGTTATGAGCCCATTAGGCGGACGTATTCAAGTGGAAGTCAAGGCGGAGAGGACTTTGTGGGTCAAGGAAAAGTGTAGGTTTCGGGTTGGCCTGGCTTTGGTTACAGCGTTGGAAGGGCGACACACGATTTGGCCCCAAACTCCTCTCTAATTCCAGCGCGTCACATATTATGATCGATGTTGTGGCTATCTCCAGAGTTTCACCAGTCCCCGTGGTCAGTGGAGTGCCAAAGTGCCGAGCAAAAAGCATGTGAGAGTAGGAAGGGTCGCTCCTCAGGTCTCAACGCTCTGGAACACATGATACCAGGTAGTTCCGTATTGGTATCAATCCGCGATAGGCTGTCTATGTTTAGTCGATGTCAGTGACATGTTTATTAGGTCGAGGGACTTCGTCGAAACTCAGGCCTACCTCACCGGTATACAAGTATCCGCCTCGAAGTTAGCTTGACCGCCAGCAGTAGATGAAAATTTCCTTCACTGTAATTTGAAAGCGCCACATATAGCCATGAGTTTGAAAAGAAGTGAGGCCTGAGATCTGGCATAAATTGGAATATAGTAGGTTCTAGCGGACTCCTAATCGTGACAAGACTCTCAGAGTGCGGACTAGAAGATCTCCCACAAGGGCCGTTGCACATTGGGCAAGCCGACTTGGTTGAATGTAGATAACAGGGCAAAATGCGTATAGGCGTGAGGTGCAAGGGCCCGGGAACACCATTTAGCGGTAGAGGCTACCATAGAGATACGGGAAGGTAGTAGCGCCCGTTGAGCGTCGGCGTCATTATTGAGCTTGAGGCCTCGAGGCTCTAGGGCTGCCAATACGATACAAACGTTCCTAATAGATTTCCCAGTAGCGAGGGAAATCAGAGTTCTGGCTGGGGCTGAGAAAAGATTCGGGGTTCCGCGTTAGTCTCCGTTGCTGACCTAATAAACAGATGATAGTCGATCTGTTTGTATGTTCCGCGTATCATTCAAAATTTGAATAAGAGCCGATGTAAAGGTATTCAAGTTGTCGCTATGGCTAGAATCAGCCAACTTTGGCCGCTGACTGAATAACCTGGGGTCGAGTGGTGGCAGGCTGCAAGTGAGCATTCCTAAAATATGGAAAAGTGTCAGTCTATAGTACTGGTGCGGATTGCGTACCTCTGCGGACATCCGTGGAATTGTTGACAATGGAAGCACCCAGTCAGGACTCAGGGAAGCCAGGCCAACACTTTTCCAGAGGTTTTGAAAATCTTCGCCAAGTACTATTTTTATCGAATCACAAGATAATGCGAATCGCTCAGTACTCAGTACTTAACGGTATTGTTTACTTACTGATAGCCCTACTCAATTTGCAGTTTATTTCTTGAGTTTATTTTTCCACTTGGCGGACGGAGCATATGGTGAAGTGATGTTAACCGCTTGTGGTCGTCGCGGAGATTTCTGACTTGAAAACTTGGGCTAGTGTCCAAAGTCCTTCTTGGGCCCGATCGCTGCTTTGACCACAGATCGAGGACGTAGAATATCATCGGTTTTAGGTTCGCACTTGACGCAATGTCTGAAGAATGAGAATCATTATCTGGACTTTATCTAATCTCAATATTCAAAGTCAGTACACGGGGAAATCAGTTTTGCGGCCATGTGGAAGGCCTTTGCCAAGAAATAAACTGGAAAAATAAACTGCGATAAACTGCAAATTGAGTAGGGCTGATATCAGTGCTAAGCTTGACGAAGTCGGAAGTTGTACTAACTATCTCCTCGGACAAATCGATCAAAGCTGACAAAGCCAGTGGCTCATTCCAGTGAAATATCTGGTAAAAAAGCATGATTCGTACGTCTAAAGCGAACGATTGTGTAATTAAATCTGCTTTCTGTTGTGGTTTTCTACCGCACGCCAGTTTTTTTTATACTTAGAAGTTGGAGTTTCGGAGTCGGAGTCGTTTTGGACAAAGGATCGTGTGACGACACCTGTCCCATGGCTTAGTTGGTTACGGCGTCCGACTGTTACACTCTCATATCGGAAGATCGAGAGTTCAAGTCTCTCTGGGACAGTGTTTTTTTGTGACTTACATACATATATTTCTCGTCTGGGCACAGTAGAAAACATCACGCGATCACATATTATTCAAACAGATGATCATGAGTGTATGAGTGTGGCGACGTTAAGGTCAGTTATCAACTAAATTTCCATCTCTCCGGCCATCATGCGCTGGCAGTGCGGCGGGAAAAGGTGTCGGTCGTCATCGAAATTGGCAGGCGCGGGTAAGTAGTGAATGTGAGAAGCGCATCTTAGCGTAAGATAGCCGAGTCAAGGTCCCCCAAAAATTCTTTCCCCATAGAACACGCTATGAGGGGGGTCATCTGCTAAAAATGCATGTCACAAAAGAAGAAAAAATAAGTCGCCCTTTCTTGTCTGCAACACGCCGCGTCAATCCGAGCAACCGCTGGCGGTGTGTATCCATACAAAAAAAAAATTGAAATTTGGGCATGTTTCATTCAATTTTGGGCTCTCAACTGCACGAGAAAATGAGGAAATTTCGCAGCATATATTTCCGATAGGTAGCAAATAGGTAGGAACTCATAAAAATTTCTAGGCCTCTATGTCCTATTCCTGGACCTTTTGACACGCTGGAGACAGCGCGCGTCGAACGCCAACACGTCCTAACACGTCGATTACCTCAGCTCTGCTTTTGCCAGTACTGTCGCGTCCGACTCCCAGGACGTTCTAAACGTTACTTTCTGAACGCGATGACATACTTGATTATTCTCTTGGTGATTTTTCGGACTCAAATCCCCGCGATATTACTCTGCGGCACTCGAACCAGCAAACTAGTGCTGCCATTAAAAGCCTATGACTTGGAGATTCTGTCGTCCACAGCTTGAATATTGCCACCCTATCAAATTCTCTCTGTTCCATATCCCTCAACCTTCTTTTAACTATCCTGGTTGTCAACGCGTCTGGCAATATCAGCCGTTGTTCCTGGGTTTATGCGCCACAATCGACATTAGATCCTTACAGAACTTATGTAAAGCTCACAGGAAGCGCGAAGATGTCAAATAACTGGCATTTTGGACGGGGAAATCCATGATACAATTAGGGCTATGATCAGAAGGTGCATTTGAGTGGTAAATCCCTGACGGTGCAGACATCCTGTGATTCTCATCGGATATAATCTTGACACGATAGAACTACCAATAATCATCTTCGACGTGATAAAAAATACAAATAACCATTATTCTTCACCCTCTTCAGTCTCGCATACGCCCTCCCCTTGCACGCAGTCCGCTTACTTGTCCGCATCCTTGCAGTCAGGGAAACCAAGAGAACCAAAGCCGGTCCACGAGGGGTGGCACGCGCGGAAGTGGAGGGTCTTATCGATGTCGTTGAGTTCCTTGATTTCCTCCTCGCTGAGGTCGATGATGTTGAAGTTGTTCGCGATGCGTGAGTTCGTGACCGACTTCGGGAGAACTGAAAATCACGATCAGATCAGGATCGTCGGTGACGTCATGAGGGAATCCACTGACCATTGACACCGGGCCTATTCGCCTGCAGGGAAATAAGGACGTTGGCGGGCTGCACGTTGTGCTTGGCGGCGATCTTAGTGACCACCTCGTGTGTGAGGAGTGGAGAGTTGTCTGAACCGAGCGGAGAGTAGGCAGTGACAACGATACCCCGGGCCCTGCAAAAGTAAACGACGTCTTGCTGAGGGCAAGAGCTATGTCACAGAAAGAGTTGGTTATGACAGATTAGTAAGAGAGATAGGCAGCTGACGTACGGGTGGAGCTCGATCTGGTTGACGGCAGGAACAACCTCGGCGCTGGCGAGGAGGCGTTCAAGGAACTCGACAGAAAAGTTGGAGACACCTGGAACAGGCTTGGTGTTTATTCCTCAAGGAAAGAGGAAAAGAAGGACATACCGATGGCCCTCAGTTTCTCTGGGTGTGCCTTGTAGAGCTTCTCCATCGACTTCCAAGTATCAAGCCAGTCGACCTGTATGTTTTTATTAGAATTTAGGATCGCTTTTTGAGACAGGAGTTACTGACGCCATGAAGAGGGCCCTTGGATCCAGGGGTCATCGGAGCCGGCCAGTGCATAAGCCCTATATTCCAAGCCGTACGTGAGGATCCCTTCCCAATAGCGATAACAGATAAAAACGCACAAAGGTCTAAATAGTCAGTGCCGAGGTTCTTGAGAGATTTCTCCAGGGCTGCCTCTGCATTCTCGTGGTCGGGGTTGTCGAGCTTGGTGGTAAGGAAGAAATCGCCGCGGGCGACGCCTGATGCCTTGATTCCGACGCCGACTTCGGTCTCATTCTGGTAAGCAGCTGCAGTGTCGATGCTCTTGTATCCGTGCTTGAGCGCGAATTCTACGGCGTGCTCAACGGCACCTGGGGCAGACTTCCAGGTCCCTGTATAGTTAGATCGTTGGGTTTAGATTCCGTTGATCAGCAATTACATACCCTAATACTCACCGAGGCCGACGGTGGGCATCTCAGCGCCAGTGTTGAGTTTCACGGATGTACTAGCGGGCATTTTGGTTTGGTTGTTGTGGGGTGATGGTGGGAGGTATGGCGCGTCTTTTGGGTTAAATAAGAAATCGATAAGCAGCTTCAAATCTGTCAGTGTTTACCCGGATTTGAATAAATTTTGTGGTATCCATGTGTTCCCGTGGCCAAGAATTCATGACGATGCATTCGGATGCGCAATCCAAAGCGGTGTTTCGGGGAATCTTCGGAGCAGGTGCTTCGGCGTATCCCGATCCCTCTTAGTGTTGCATTTTTCGTTTCCCACAGTCTCTTCCTCACCACAGCAGACTCAAGGCTGCGATGTTCGCTGCACACAATGTTCTCCGGAGCGTCCCCTCGCGAACGGGCCAAGGTCTGAGTATTCTAGTCCTCCTCGATCGGTCCTAGCGGGGCCTGGCGATAACTCGCTGAGCGACGTACCAGAAATTCATTGCCTCTGTTCATCGCCCCAAGATCTTGACCTTCGGGTCAGGGGAGGGTTACACAGTGCTGCGCTATGAAATTCGTCGCGAGGATAGGGCGGTATGGTCTACTCTCGCCCTCGGCATCGCCACTTGACTCTTCCTCATGGATGCGTGCTTGCACGCCCCAACATGAAGTAACTGCGCTCGGTGTTTCACTCATGCTGGTTCTGTGTTGAGTGCTGTCGGCTTTCCCAAGTCGACCACCCTGGTCACGCCCTGGTCTGTACCATCGTCTAGACGATGCGTAGGAAGCCTGAAGCTTCTGGTCAGCCAACAGTTTGGCTGTCGAGACGGCTGGTTCACCGAGAACGTTTGTTCTACGGAGGGTGCGTCGTAACTGAGAAATTTCTGGTGTCGAGCGCTATAGCTGCACCGAGATACTGCTATGTTTGCAGTGACCCCTTGCATAGGGAGAACCATCAGGCCCCCGGTCGGGTTCGACCTCCGTGTCATCCCACTCCACATGTCCAGCAGGACTTTGAAGTCAAAGACCAGGCCGGCAAGCGTTTCCAGGGTTCCCGTGGTTGGAGAGTCGGTGATGCTTAGAGTGGGCTGTGATCGTGCTCTGTCCTTCAGTTCACTTCGCAGCTCGAGTCCTTCGGGATCTCAAAACTCGATTCAGACTACTCTCTATCTGCTGTGGACAATTTTTTCCGCCCGCTCACTTGTTTGAGTATTCCTATTAGCTTTGCCTCCTGTTCATTGTACTGTAAGTACAGATGTATTCTCAGCAGTGAATGTATGCGTGGTTTCTTGTGGTCACGAAGTTTGACAATGAAAGATTGATCTCTGTGATCGACTTGCTCTTACAGTGACCATGATGCCGTCATACACCCTCCCTCTCAACAAAGCCGTGCTTGTTTTCCTCCCTCCCGTCTACAACACTGTTGACTCCGTAGAAAAGCCGCTCATCGACGCACACGTCGTGCAAGTCATGATCCAGCAAAAAGAGTGCGTCCTTCAACTGACTACCAGCACAACCTTCAAACACATATCGTCGGCTCTCTTAGCAAGACTACCCTGAACCACCTTGCGATCTTCTTCCTCGCCCAGCATGAAATAACTGTATGTTGCGCTCGCCTTCTCTGCGACCTACTCGAGACCTACCTAAACTGCAGACGACCATCGAGCGTCTGCTCCTGGCGCACATCGAGTCGCCGTTACCGCAAGTCTTGACCATCCAGGGAGAAGGCTATACTTTACACGCAGGTTAGTATGCCCTTCACTCCAGCCCCATCAGCCCCGATATTCCAGCGATACGAATGTGACGCTCACTCACAGCGCGAAAGGAGTGGAAGTACGGTCGTCGCCTACGCTTCTCGTGTGGGGAGCAGGAGGTCTATGCGGCACGGGATAAATGGGTATTTGGGTTCGAGCTCGCGTCCAGGCGCGTGGAGGAGTGACTATCTGTGTCGTCTGCTCTCACCGTTTACTACTTAGATGCGCCTAAAATTCACGTGTAGGCTACTCTCTTGTCCTTTTATTGGTGGTTCGAAAGAATATTTATTTAAGAATGCTTGGCGATGGTCTACAAGAATCTTAGTCTAGAGAGTTTTGAACAAATTTGATTTGTTGCATCGAAGCGCTGGTAATGCACAAACCCACTTCAGTATACTTATCAACTACATTACGTTGAGCGAGCCACGCATCTCGCGCGGCAGCTGTTTGTATCGGAGGATCCGCGGCCGGCGGGCATTTCGAAAGTTAGGTTGCCGTGGGAGGAGAAACATTAGGGCTGGTTTCCGTCATGAATCAGAACAATGTCATAAACCTTCGCTGTCAAGTCACTGTCAAGTAAAGGTTCAAGCGATGAATTGAGGTAACTATTCTTATTTTGATTAGAATTGGAGCTATATATTCTATCGAGTTCAAAGACGCGCCACATCTCGACACTCCCTAGCCCACAATCCAAGTTCAAGTCCTAAAATTTCCGCAGGGCGTACCGCTCAATTGCTTCTCATATGGCATTCTCTGTCGTTGGACTTTTGGTCGGGCTTTCAACAGCTTGGGTTGCCAATGTGCTGTTCCAGAAGTATCTCGCGAGCAAAGCCATGGAAGTCAAACTGCGGTGAGGAAATCGCCTCGCCTTGGCTTGACGCGTTTCTGAATTATAGTGTTTTAGAGTGTGCCCAGGCGGGTTGTTGCTTTGGTTGCACCCATTCCGCACGGTCTCTCTCATACTCGGCTCTGTTTTCCCTCTGAAGGGAACCCTAGGGTATTATTACGCTGGCTTTTCGTGTAAGTGAACAAAACTGCTCCGACCGAATCCATCATTTATGGAGTATAGTTTTCCGCAAATATGGCAGCACCTGTCTATCTTCGGTTACCTACTGGAGCACTATTCCGACGTTCTGGCTGTCTGACGCCGATGCCATCAAGACTATCCATACTGGGAGCGCCACTTTCTCCAAGGACATAGAAGCCGCAAGTGACTTTGACGCTTTTATGTGAAAAGCATTGACGTCGATTTTTCAGTACGAGACATTGAACATATACGGCCGGAACATTATAAGCACAGAGGGTGCGGAGTGGAAGCGACATCGTTCGGTAGCCAATTCTGCCTTTAATGAGGTTTGAATTCAATTTTCGTGAGATGCCCTATTTTTAACGTCTGGCAGAACAATAATGCTCTGGTCTGGCGCGAGACTATTCGCGTCGTTGACGAGTGGTTTGCACAAATCGATGAAGTAGATGCAGATTCTCAAGGTCGAGTTTCTGTGAACCTTTTGAAGGATCTCACCCAGGTCCGTCCTCGAATGTTCATTCATTCTTAAGTGCTCTCATGTTCCACAGGTAGCTTTGCTCGTGATTTCATCTGCGGGGTTCGGGCGTCGAGTCTCTCTCAAACAAGATTCAAATGAGGAACCACCTCCAGGTCACAAACTCGCTTTTCGACCTGCGCTTACTTCCACTCTACGACATATTATAGTCAAAGTTGTGACTCCAAACGGGCTCTATACGTTCTGTGACGCTATCTATATACCATTCCTGACCCCATTCTTAAGAGACACACAGCTATCCTTTGAAGCTCTTCGCTTCCACATGCTCGAGGTTATATCAAATGCGCGTGCATGGATCGCGGAAGGCAAGCGTACGGTAATGGACTCGGCACTACTTCGCAATCTTGTCGAGGCCAACATGAATGAGGGGGCGTGGGACGGAAAACATCTTACAGACGATGAGTTGCTGTCGGATACTTTTGTCAATATTGTTCAATTTTTGGTATTGGCGAATGTACTGACGATGTTACCCTGCATAGTCATTTCTTCTTGCCGGACATGGCGAGTGATACATTTATTTAATCTTCTAAAGCCATCTCTTATACAGACTTACAGAGACATCAGCCCACTCTTTGTGTTTTTCCTTGATGATACTTGCACTGTATCCCGACGTTCAGCAACGCGTTTATGAAGAGGCTTGCCGTTTGTGGCCAGATGGTGTTCCATCCTCATACCCCCCATCTGTGCGTCCTAGCACAAACCTATAGCCCCCGGTACTTAAATTATAATTCCTCAGCCTTACAAGGAATCTATGGCAAGGCTGGTAAAGTAAAATTCATTTACATCGATTGTTGTCACTAACTGTCATCTCCATCCTAGGAATATACTACGGCTGTCTTTCACGAAACCCTGCGACTCTTCCCATCTGTCCCTCGCTTAGGAAAAAACGTCCGACAAGATACGACGCTCACTGCTCGACGCTTCAAAATAGATTCGGATAAAAAGGTCACGGACGTGGAGAAATTTGATGTCGACATAAAAAGAGGAAGCATTGTAGTCATTGATGTTATGGCTTTGCATAATAATCGTGCGTGATTTTGACCCTGACTAGGCTTGCCTTGAACATGAAAACAGCGATCCATTGGGGAAACGATGCGTCAGAATTCAAGCCCGAACGGTTCATCGACACAGAGTCTTACCGCTGGCCACGAGACGCCTGTGAGCTTTTTCTTTCTTTGCCCTTGACGTATATCAGTTCTCTGAATTCTTGCTGCCTCATTCAGTCAATGCATTCTCAGGAGGTCCACGTAGCTGTATCGGCCAGCGCTTTTCCATCACTGAAAGCACATGTATACTTGCCCTAGTCTCGCGCAAGTATGAAATCCTTGTTCCTGAAGATCTGGAGTGCAAATCTTGGGAGGAACAAAGGCGGATCCTCCTTGCCTGGCGGCCAGGAATTACGATTATACCCAGGAACGCGCGGGTGATGTTTCGCCGTCGCTCTCCGTTATAGGAGGTCACGGAAAATAGTTCTTTTTATAAAAATGCTTTGTATATACTGTAAGGATCTCTGTTCTAAATGCATACACATTTGATATTCTTGAATCTTCAACTCGCCTGCCTTGACGATGAGAAAACGATCGGGCGTCGCGTCAGTAGACCATCCGGAAAACTCCACTCTGATTAGACACCAAGTTTATATTCAGTGCCATCGGGTTGGGAGGAATGGGTCACTGAAATGACCGTGTCTGTGGTAACCCATGTATTCATCTTGTTATTTTTTCAGGTCGAGGTGCAGTGCAGGGTAAGTGTTAACGATCAAATCCAGAACTTGGAGACATCCCTATGCCACCGACTGAGGGATGACTTTTGGGAATACTTTTGACTTTTATAAAAACAGTAATTTATCCTTATAAAATTACTCTATTTGATCGTTTTAGAAGAGTGGGTGTCTCAGAAGCGCGCATCGCTACCCTGAAACGGACGACAGCAATTCCCTGCATCCAAAGAGAGTTATCGTGGTGCAAATGAAGTTCAGCCCCTTAAAGCCTTAACAAAAGATGGGTTTGTCGACGTCTTTAATGATACTGGACTACGTGTGACGGCATACTCTCCTCTTGCACGAGGGCTGGATCTCAGAAGGTCAGCCCACTCCAACGAAAATCTGGGGTACTGGGGCCCAGTCAACGTTGGCTATGAGCTGTTCGAGATGTTACCGGGAGACAGAGAGGAATTTTGATTTCGATCCAGAATGAATAATTTTTATGTAACAATTTCGAAGACCAGAGTCGAGGAGCACCTGATGCAATCAAGAGTTGCTGGACGCGGACGCGTTGTTTGGTTTCCTTTGTCCTACTTCCTCTTCCAGCCTGCCATCAGGGTTCTTTGTATACCAGTTTCCTTAAACCATAGAAGCTTTCGCTTAAATCTGTGTTTATGCATTACCTTTAAACGACCCTCTCTCAAAATTTCTAGCTATGGGAATCAGTGGACTTCTCCCCGCACTCAAGTCTATCCAAGTCACCAAGCACTTATCGGAGTTTGCTGGGCAGACTCTGGCTGTCGACGCGTATGTTTGGTTGCACAGAGGAATCCACTCATGTGCCACTGAGCTAGCCACAGGAAAGGATACGCACAAGTTAGTTTATCCTCAGACGCGATTATGTGCAGGCAGAATTGGCTGTCTAAACTAACATTCTCCTGTCATTAGGTACGTCGATTATGCTATGTACCGAGTGCGGCTCTTGCGACACCATAAGATTGAGCCTTATATCGTTTTCGATGGGGGGCCACTGCCAGCCAAGAGAGGAACAGAGGATGACCGCCAAAAGCGTCGGGAAGAGAGCCTCGCACGCGGAAACGCACTCGCGGCACAAGGAAAGCACGCTCAGGCACGGGAATACTATGTCAAGTGTGTGGATGTTACGCCTCAGATGGCTTTCCAATTTATCAAGGTAATCCCATTCGACGAAGTCCCATATCAGTCTCACACGTGCATTAAATCCACAGGCCCTGCGAGCAGAATCTGTCTCATACGTTGTTGCGCCATACGAGGCTGATGCCCAGCTCGCTTACCTAGAGCGCATCGGAATTGTTGACGCTATCATTACCGAAGACTCTGACCTACTCGTCTTTGGCTGTCAGAATGTCTTGTTCAAGCTCGACGTGGTCGCTAATACTGTAGTCTCCATCGCGCGTAAAGACTTCGGCTCGGTGTCTGGATCCAACTCAGATATTTCCCTTGTTGGATGGTCGGATGTTCAGTTCCGCTCTATGGCTATTCTCAGTGGTTGCGACTACCTCCCAAGTATCCCTGGCGTTGGGTTGAAGACAGCATGTGCACTGCTTCGGAAGTGGAAAACTGCAGAACAAGTCGTGAGGGTGATTCTACTCGAGGGCAAGAAGGCGGTCCCGCGAAAATATTTGCAACAATTTTTACTGGCGGAGAAATGCTTTCAGCATCAGCGCGTGTATTGCCCACTTAAAGAGAGACTGGTCTATCTAAACGACGTGGATTCGGACTGGACGGATGAGGCCGAAGGCTACGTTGGAGGGTAAATCTTAGAGTATGATGGTGCAACCACTTCTCTAACATGTTTTTGGCAGGGATTTAGAACCTGGCCTTGCGAAGAGTTTGGCTTTGGGAGATGTCGACCCAGTTACACATTCCCCCATGAAGGATATCTGTCCGTCATATGTTCCACATGAGAGACCGGCACCTCTGGCCTTCAAGGAATTGAATCGTCGAGACAAAGGCAAGAGCAAAGGGCCCCCAAAGGAGGGTATCCTCAGTTTCTTTGGTATGCCCATGTATATTACTTGTTCCAGCTTGTTGACAATACTATACACCAGGTGCGAACCCAAAGATTCCTTCAAGGCAGGGAAGAGGGCATCCATCTCCAATTAGCGTGAAAAAGACGGTAACGGGAATATCGAGCGGCAAGGCGAGCGGGAAACGAACACTGGCTGAAGTCATGGACCACGATATTGCAATCAAAAAACGGAAGCAAAAGTCCAAGTTTTTTGAGTCAGTGCCAGCTACCTGGCACGCACCCGATACGGTTGCAGGACCTTCTCGATCGCGCGAAAACAAGGAAAATGTCTTCATCGTCCTTGATGACGACGAGGTTGAGCCGGATTCTACTCTGTCGATACAAGCTCAGGGTAACTTAGAAATGGACCTGGCCGATCCTTCTACTTTTGACGCCGTACAGCAGGAGGATGGATACATATCACCATCACCATCAGACTCCGGCGATGCACAGGACCTATCTTCTCCGCTACGGCCAGATGGTACTCCCATACGCAAAATTTCGCCACGACCTAGGGACCGAGAATTTGTTGAAGCTGTGTCGAGCCCGCCTTCTCAGGTCAAACAGCATGTTGCAGCGCCACGTTCTCTTCTTCGCACCCGTTCCCTTGATCTACCTCACCTACAGCCGTCACCCTTTCCCACCCCTGGTCCTATTTCCAGCCTACCAGATGACCCTTCTTCTGCTTCATTCCCTGGTCTCGATCTACGGCACTCATTCGATGACGGACACTTGAGCGACATTGATTGCTCGGAAGAAGACGTCAAAGTTTCCCCGACTACACCGACACCATCTCCTCCCACGCCAACGGAAGACCAATGTACCGACGCAGACGAGCCACCGACTGCCCATGAGAAGAGAACGCAGGCAGTCGTCATGGGCTGGCGGCAGCGCTGGGCACACGGTGGTAGGGCAAAGGCTCAGAGGGCAAGCCTGCCAAATCTTATGCGTAGGGAAACGAACGTGACCCCCAGAGGACGCCATACATTACCCCATCCAGAATCGCGACTGCGCTCAATGCCGTATCTGCGCACGGCGCCGAATTCTGCTTCAAAGGTCACCGTGAGTGTGGATTCTAAACCACGACGCGCTGAAACTCGGAGAAGCCTCTCGTTCTTCAACACCGCAAAGGGCATCAGTGATTCAGTCGATGAGGATGAGATTAAGCTTCCTTCGCAAAAGACACTTGAGCACTTGAGGTGTGCCTCGTAGTTGCTGATCAGTGTATAGACCGGACCTGACGATGAAATGTGTAGGTGTCCTTGACTTGACGGCAATATCCCCCTTTGGATCTTTTTGATGTATGCAGTTACGGAGATGATCTGTTCCAGGAAACATTATCCTACAACCCTTGGAATAGATGAATTCCGTTGCAGCGTGTCCGAGGAGTTTCTATCGCCCTTGTATCTACCTTCGGCCCATTCAAAGACCCTTCAAGACTGCCAGCTCGGGGTGATCCAGTGTTACGTAATACTAATCATCTCTCGATTCTCTGCCGCGCAAGAACCCTCAGACTTCTACGCGTCACACAAGTTACCAATATACTCTCGACACCTTTCTTTTACGAGAAGCCTGCGGGCCTGTGCCACCATTGAGCCCTGTTGTTTTGCCGCCCATTCATTCCACGGAAACGGGGGCACCCTGGAGCACACTTGACGGGATCGCTCGACTCGGACGGCAACCTAGACAGGGCGAAGCCTCAACGTGTTAGGCCTCGCGTATGTCTTTCCCGTACTTCTGACTAAATACCTGGGAAAAGTGGATATTATATCAGTCGTGTTTTCGGTTGGTTTCCAGCTCTTGTCAATTTACTTCCAAGTAACACTCGGTCGGGTTACTGTGAAATAGCGTGAACAAAAGCAACCAACTCCACTGTGCGTCATTGTCGATTATCTACCTACTAAAAATCAGTTGGCCTGGGACCACGACTCGTGACGATCTACTCCAATGCAGCCGGACGCGGAGGAACGCACACCAACCGACCACGATAAGAACCTACGTCGACCACTTGGTGGATCCCAGGCACCGGCATACTACACTGGCATCCACGTAAGACATCCAACGTACATCAGCTCGGAATATACGCAGCATCTGTCGCACCATCATCCTCCCAACGCCACACTGAATCACGAGCATGAGGCGACGTTCACGAGCTATCCAGAATCATCACAGCGCACAAACCCTTTTCATAGCCATAATCCCTACATGCATTCGTACAACATTGCTCGAAATGATCATTTTGCTAGTACGCCCAGGTCTGACCCTCTCGGTTCCCCCATCCAACCCGATCTGAGCCAGATGCCACCGTCATTGTCCTCCAACCACCAGGCGTCGCAGCTTATCCCACAATATCGCTATCTCTATCGCTACAATTCCTCAGACATGACACCCTTGCACCATCGACGCGTATATAACGGGTACGATGTCAACGACATGGTTCCCCAATCTGCTCCATCGAAGTCACACCACTATAACGATGATTCACCAGAGCAACTCAAACGACCACCGTTGCTACTGCCTACTCACCGCTCCTCTGAGGTACATCGCAGAGAGAACAGGTACCCCTCACCGTCTCATTCTGATTCTGGGGGTGTGCAGCATACCCGTTCATATGGCACCGCGGCACTCGACGCGGTAGATAATTCTCATGCCCTCACGGTTCCCATTTGCACCCCCCTGCCGTCCTCCATTCCCATGCGTAATCAGGGAGGCTGGTTCAGTGCCTCCCCCCCGGTCGCAAGCTACGATTTTACTCACCAATCTCCCATCAGTGGTTCTGCAGCATCATCCTCCGTCACCCAGGATTCAGACTCTCCAGTGTCCATCAATCTCCCTGATTGTGAGGACCGTGTAACCCCCGATGCTGCGGTACCACCGACCGCCTCCAAGCTTAGCGAACCGGCCAAGAAGAAGAAATCAAAGATGCACGAGTGTGAAGTGTGTGGAAAAATGTTCCCTCGGTTGGTTCATTTCCAACTTGGCTTGTCACTTCAACTGGTCAAATTACTGACGTAAGTTGTGCAGTCCAAGTGGACTGAAAACACATATGAACACACATAACAACCTGAAACGTGCGTTGAAATGTCTTCTCTTCATGCTATTTTGAATATATCGTCCCCTAGCCTTTCCCTGTGGGTACCCTGGGTGCCCAAGGATGTTCACTGTCCGCTCTAATGCGAAACGGCACCTGCGTACGCACGGGGTTGACATATCTGCTCCCCGTGAGACACCCACGCTCCCTTACATCGTCGGCTTTGACACACCCACAGTGGTGTCCGAGCCTGCAGGGGCTGCGCCTCATGAGCTCGCAAAGACACCATACAAGCTGCGCTGGATGCCACCGAGCCTCTCGGCGCAGACGAATGCCTCGAATCTCACGTCGCTCTCAGACGAAGAGTCGGATTCAGACGATGCGCAGGAAGAAGATCTGTCCTCTCGCAGCGGAGACTGGGATTCTAGGCTGACCATTCCTCTGCAGCCAGTTTCCCCTGATTCTGCGCATGGCAATGACCCGCACAGACCATTTGAAGAACGGGATTCGTTTGTAAAAGCGCCACCATATCCATACCACCCATCGCAGGTTTGTTTGTTTAGCATCTAAAATATCTTGAACCTGATTTGCTTCGGGGCTTTAGTTTCGGGTGCTTCCTGGGCCAGCGGTGGCAAGTCCACAAGAAGGTTATAAGTCGAGTTGATCAATATCTTGCTTTGTATTCTGCGCTATCGTGTTTTGATGGGCCTGCTGTCTGATTTCTTATCGAATGTTATCTGTTGTGCTGTTTAAAATGCAATCCCATTCTGTTCTCTGATACGTATACATCTATTTGATTGTTTCGTAGTCAAGATAGGTAAGTCCAGGACAGTTTTTCATAATTATGAGAAGTATAGTATATCAACACTTTGATTATTGATTGGGGATTCATAAAAATCCTCATCATACAAAACGCGATTTACTAAGCCAATGGGTATGTCATACAGTTGGTGAACTTTGCCGGAATTGAAGTATGGCGTATGATCGTTCGGGTCCGCAGGGAAAGCGACGCGTGGATCTGTGATGAATGACACCTGGTTCTCCGTGGCAAAAAAACCGCGACTTACCAGTTATAGAGCTCAAGTCAGAGAATGCCGGTGTAGCAGCAATAGCCATCGAAGAATATACGACGTACGTCGTTATTACAAGGACGATTGACCATGCGGGCAGAAGGACAGCCCATTCCCTAGTTATGATGGAAGAAAGATGTACTTGGGTACACAGGTTGGCAAGGACATGAACACACCGACTTGGATACCAGTCTATTCCAGCCCGCTTAATGTACTCGTCAGGGACGAGAGCCCAGAGGACGTAGAGGCAGAATGCGAGAGACGTAGAAGTCCATGCCACGAAACCATAGAATTCAGGAGCACGACTCCTTGTCCGAATGTGGGGGTCTCCAGAACTTGTTATAGCTGTAGCGTTCTCTTTTCCAATATGTTCTTCCATCTACAGGGATTATCTTGTCGAGAAAACACGGAAGCCGCCTGGCTGTTGCGGAAGAGATGAGAGAAGACACCGGTTCACTCTCTGTAACCCGGAGTTCTCCAGTGAATGCCAAGGTTTGTCCGTAATCACATACTTTTCTCGGCATCACTACCTCCGAGCCTCTGCTAGTAGGCCGAATAAAGTGATAACGCAAGCAAGAGGTAAGCAGGAAAGTTTCGCTGATATTCACGCTCATAGACTTCGGTGTGTCTAGGATGGCTGCTACTAACTTCACTGCGCTGAAAATGCAGAAGAAGTCATTGAGGAAGTCCATAGGTGGTGTATTGAAAACGTTGCCCCCCACCAGCGTTGAAGAACAATGTTAGTCATGGGAGGAGCAAAATCTGCGTTCCAAATTGATTTCGACATAACCTAGCGCGTGCTATTGCAGCTCGAGTGTTAGAGCTTCCTTCATTCCAGCGCTCCAGATCTGTGAGCTGTTACATCAGCATGCCATCTGGTGAGGTCGACACCTCCTCACTACAATCTGAGATTCTGGCCCGCGGTGAGTATTTTATGACCGTAACACGTATGTTCGACAGCGCTAAACCTGATTTTCCCCGGTCGGAGGTAAATCCCTCTTTGTCCCAAAGATAACCTCGAAACATGGGGACATGGACTTTCTAAAAGTATATGGGGTTGAAGATCTTGACTCTTTCCCCAGTGGATTGTGGGGTATCAGGGAGCCTGATGACAAGTGGCAAGGCTCACCAAGACAAGCTGGTCGCAAAATATTCTTATTTCATCCGTAAGCGAGTGTTTACCTCGAATATTTTCTAGCGTTGGACCCCAGAAGCTCTGATACGTTATTGGACATAATCTTGGTCCCCGGTGAGTTAACCGTACTGCACATGGTGTAACCTCTGTAACCACGCGTAACCACGCATAGGCGTCGCATTTGATAAATCTTTCTCTCGGCTTGGACACGGTAAAGGCTATTACGATCGCTTCATCGCTTCGTACTCGGCGAATGGTAAACCCCGACCACTTCTAGGTCAGAGTATTCATGACATTCTTTATCGTTTCTCATGTGATGTTGGATTAGTGGCGCTTAGCCTGCGAGAACAGATTTTAGAGGCCGGTGCGGTACCGGTGGATGAACACGACTGGAAGATGGACCTTATTGTGACATCGGATGCGGTCCTTCGGCGTTGAAAACGTGCATTCAAGCAGCGAATTCAATGGTCAATCGACTATAAGCTCAGATTATATATATTAAGTCTAAAAGTGCTACAGCGACGTCTCAAACTTGTAACATATTTCGAATTCGTCATCCGAATCTTCATCTTCCGAACCGTTTGGCGTCCATCCTGTAGCCAGGAGTTCCGCCTCAAAGGGCGATATGACCTCATCCAGCGGTGGGGGGACGGGGTGGGAGGTATGAGACATGATATAGTCGTGCACCAATGGGTTGATTCTGAAGTAGAAATGTTTAAAAATCCGTGCGATATGACTGAAGTGGGAGGCATGTACTCATGTGGATGTGTAACAGTTCCATAATGTGGTGCATCCTCCACGACCTCGAGGTCTGCCTCAGCCCCAGCATCAAGCAGTCGCTGAAGAAGCTCTTCCGCGAAATGAACAGGGTAAGCAATATCACCGCCACATTGGATCAATTTGACAGGACACTTGAGTTTCTTCAATTTTGTTAAAGAATGCGGTTCGCGGTCCGCGAAAAATTTCACAGTCGCGGTGTGGAAGTCATTAAATCGCTCCGGTCTAAAGTTGGTCATCGCCCTCGGAATGTTCACCGCATTGAGACTGGGCATGGTAATCTTTTCAGCTCGTGGCAAGATTAAAAAACGACCTAGAACGCACGCTCTCCCGATCGCGGTGTTAGAGTTGTTGAAACCTAGTTGAAGAGCGCCCTGGACAGCGTCTGCGAGAGCTTCTTCATCTAGCTGGGGGGCATTCCGCCAACCTTGAACCCAACAGTCGTAGATCTCCTGACGACCTTCCCTCACATCGGCTGGCTAGGGCTCAGTCATCAGACATATTTTTCATCAATTTTTGTAAAAGGGGGAATGAATTTACTTCTTGCAAAGGCAGAGGGGAGACAAGGAACAGAGACCGGACTTTCTCTGGATATGTGACAGCTGTTTGCAAAGAAATACACGCCCCCATTGATACCCCTAACAAATGGCACGGAGGCAATTTCAGCGCGTCCTAAAAATGCATTGAGCCCCGCCGTAAACCAGAGGGGTGAGACTCACCATAAATGCCGCGACGTCGTCTGCCGCATCCTCGCGGCGCCAATCATCCCTCACGCGCCCTTCTGTATCACCGTGGAGTCTCATGTCGACGCCAATGAGGTTGAAGCGTCGAAGCATTGGGTCCGAAAATTGGGCTAAGACGCACAGGTATCGACGATGAGAAGCGTTCAAAACGAAATACCACTGAGTACTCACGGTGGAATAGGAACGACCCAAGGTAAACCGGATGGATTAGAATGAGTGTAGGCAGTTGGGGGTTAATTTTTTCGGCGGAGGGGCACGTAGGCGTAGAGATGGTATAATGTACATTGGCTGGCCCAGTTTTGGGGTTGATAGAGACCATAGGCATGCTGGCGTAGATTCTAGCTTGACGGGCAGATGAGCGTTTGGTTGGCCTCCTATTCCTATATAAAGTCGTGCCCAAGCACGAATTCCCGGTGTTTTTAGTGACTGGGGGTGAACTTGAGGATCGTATCAGTCCAAGTCGGTTGAAGATAAAAGGGTCTTCCGCCAAGGTTCATAGAAACGGCTGCTCTGGTCAAACTTTCCGAGACAGGGGTCTTTGGCTTTCGCGGCCTTCCAAATCACAGTATGTCATTCTCGATCAGTCGGTAATATTTCAAACAGTGATCCGAGGGGCGAGCACGAGCTGCTCTCCAACACTGTTCTCACTTCGAGGTTCTCGTGTATCAGGTATATCACCTATCTGGACGATATTTTCTTAAGTTGGGATAGCCATTACGCTTTCATGTATAACAATCCAAGGACCATCATTGATCTTTTCTTTGTATTTTCGTCTGCACATGGTGCATGGCCCGAGAATAGACAAATATTCCCAATCAGCAAAAATATAAATCCCCCTGAGAAGATCACACCTGCTTTGCGGTACCAAGTTTAGCGGATTAAGCCGGCTTCGGACTTTCTAGAAATTCAGAATGTGTCCGCAGGATATAAACCCCTATAGGAGACGCACAGTGTCATACGTTAAGGAGCGGGAGGAGTTTGTTCCTTGGGGGTCTCCCGGGGTAGAAATCAATTTGATTACCCTAGATAGTAGGCATGAGGTTTGAGTATGATTTCAGTAGTATGACTTTACCCTGAAGTAGGCCCTTCTGCAGCGAGGATTACTCTATAGGCTCTTCCAGGAAGATATCCAAGACCTATAGACTGTAAATGTGCCTAGGCACTTTGGAGACTAAAAAATACCGACCTAAATGTGGTACTATCATGCCTCTCCCCCCGGTGTCAAAGTTTCCTGAAGAACCATCTTCTTTGATGATCTTGGTCGACAGTTGTGACGTCGTTATAATCTTTATAGTTCAGGGGTCAGGGCAGGAGCAAAAGGCAAGCGCCACTCGAACCGTGACATTGAGGGTGCTTGAAACGATCGTGAGCGTCTGTTTAATTTTCTCCAAGAGTGCGCTCTTAGCGGGAATCGTCAGGTCGGGGCTTGATTGGAAGGGAAATGAGATGGAGTTAAAAACCAATAATCTTGCCTGAAGTGTTCGGGTTAATAGGCACCGTGGAGTGGAAATAAGCACTCACTTTGGGGTACGACTCGAGTAGTTTCGGAAGGTTGTGGATGAAGACCATGAGCTCAACCAACCTGAGTATACTTAGATGATATACAAGTCGGGAATAATTCTGAGAAGCATTTGAGGAAGCTGCAATTTCGTTAGAATGAAAACATAGATCCCTGCGATATCATACTGCGGATGATCTTGTCGAGGGTGGCCGGACTGGTCATGTTCTGGGAATCTAGGGTAAAGAAATAGCAACAAAGACCAGTGTAATATGTGCCTCATAAATTCACCGATGAAGATGACTTCGTGTCCAGCTTCAACGAAAGAAGTAGCGATGTTGATCGCGATAGTTTCTTTAGGTGTTCCTGGGGGCCCGGAGACTTCAAGTATTTGGCCGCCAGAAAGTCCACCAGACAGGAGGTCGTCTAAAGCAGGAGACTTTGTGGATATCTTTGCCATTTTTTCCGTCATCGACGCAGCGGATTGGGTGAGGGTGGGCGGAATAAGCCTTTGAGTTATATTTGATTTATGGGGTGACAGCAGTAACATTTGGGCCTCTGATATGTCTATCCCCAGGTCTACACATGCACATATCCATTAGCATTTGGTAGCAAGCCAATGTCGACTATTTGCAACCTTGTGCAAGATTTTCGGCAGACGTTGTTTGTAAGTCTTGTGTAGTGGCATAGCCAGCTCGTGTTAGACGAGATAACATGGACGCGGGTAGCGGAAGGGAAGAGAGAGGTCGTGAAGACATGTAATCGGCAAAATAGCAGCGTTAATTGTAGTTTTCTAAGATGATGTAACAAGCAGGTTGAGATATCGTGTTACAAAGGTTTACCAGCTGTCGGAGAGGTCTGCGCTTGTCGCCCTCCAAGTACTTAACAGCCTAACATGTGCAAATAATATGCGGAACCGCAAGGAACCGATGTCTTTCGAACGCAAGTCAGCTGTCAGCCCATCTACCGACCCAATAATAACAGTTAGCCTTCCTGAGCGCTAAGTCTTCCTTATCCAACCCGCCCACCTCCATATCACCCTCCCATATTATCTCTTCTGCGTCTGGGAGAATCTCCTCAAAAGAGAGGCCAGCATTCTGTCCATTGGCTAGAAAATTGTCACAGATATGTCGTTGGGTATACTTTCCGGCCTGGGGCTCGCGAGTTTTATTGATCAGAATGAGAAGAAACCTATAGTTAAAGAGACTCACCGAAACATGTACTCTAGAGTGTTTTGATCGCGATAGGAGTGAACTAATCGACGAGAGCAAGACCTCATGAGAGTCATGAAAGTGCAACAGATCTGAGAGGATGATTATGTCGAATCCTGGGGGCTTCCCGCTAGAATGGTGTGGTAGCATCTTCCTATATATATGGGGATCAATAATTCACCCTGTTCACTTGTGCACAATCCACTTACAACAAGTTTTCCGTCTCAGTTCCCCACTCGTATCCCATACATTGAATTCGACATGAGGACTGAAATTTTGGCCTGTTGGATTCCACGTTCTGACTGAGGTTTCCCAGGATATGTTCATCTGGGTAGTCGGTAACGACCACAAGTGACGGATGCTCTGGCTGTGTGGCCATCAACAGCGATGGTAGGCCGGAGCCAGAACCAAGCTCGATGACTATCATTTAGGTCGGGATTCAGACTTGCAGATGTTGATGTAACATAACAGGACGCGCCTGTTGCACCATGACCAGACAGCAACCCTCTTTCGATCCTTTCGGCTAAATAGAGTGCGGGAGAGAAAAGATGGTCTGCAAGTAGTGTGTTGGCCTTGTGCAGATATATTATTCAGGCGGTTAATAGGTGGAGACGGTGAGCAATCGCACTTTGCCTTCCTGTGCCACGACGATAAGACAGATTTGGGAGTCAAAGATAAGCACAAACTTTTGGAGCAATCCGGAGGCTCAGTGGGCCATAATGAACAAGGTTTTCATCGACTACTGGTTTTCCTCCAAGAAAAGCTAAAGCTTCACTTAGGATGTCTTCGGCATCTCTATGACCATCGATGTTCATCATAAGGGAAAGTTTTCGCTTAGTGGACATGACAGGATCGATATTTGTCAAGTTCGCGAAAACCAAACTAATTTCGTATTAATCGTGCCAAACAACAACCAACGCGACAAAGTTCACAGGAACATCTTCAGCCCAGTTCACATAATGGCTCCCAAACCTAAGGCCAACGCGGAGGGCAAGCAGAAAAGTCTGATGACATGGTTCGCTAAAGGTCCTAGTGCAACGCCGAAACTCAAAAGCACAAAGCCGGTCGCGGTGCCATATGACAACGCGTCGTCGTCCCAAGCCTCATCCCAGGAGCCACGCACGCCCGCATCTAAGGAAGGAACTTCCAGCCCACTAAAGGCTTCTGCGAAAAGCTCTACTTCGTCGCGAGGGCATAGCACACCACCCACAAGCGATCCTATTGATATTGACATGTTGTCACCTGATGATGATGCACCCGTGCAGAAGATGGTGTGTCCTGATATTTATGCCCAGTAGTCTTCTCTAATAAAAGAGGTGCGCAGGCTCAACGAAAACGCAAAGTATTACTTTCGGATTCAGACGAAGATGTTCCCCCAGTTAAAGTGCGCAAATCTGTACAACCAAGCTCGTCACCTGTAGCTCAAGGTTTTATATCATATTTCAACCTATTAGTAATGGCTGTGGCTAACGGAGATTTTAGTCGCCAAGAAACAGCGTATCTCTAAAGATATGACTGATGACGACGAAGATGAAGAAGAGACTAATGCGAAGAGGTCTTTCTCTCAACGACTTACTAACTTTAAAAAGTCACCAGTGAAACGAGGTAACAACCATCTTAACCACTCGACTAGCTCGCTGAACTTGGTTACAGCACGCAAATCTCGATCCAACGCTTCTGACGATGACGATTTTATTGCACCCTCCGACTCCGACGGGGACTCGAAATCGATTAAATCTTCCGGTTCGCGGTCTTCTGCATCCTCACGGCATTCCGCAGCATCTTCGGAGGATGAATTCAGCAATGATGAAAATAGAGTCAAATCAAAGTTTAAATCGAAGAGTTTTTCAAAAAAGAATCAACCAGTCCAGAAAGGCGCAGCAGCTCCTGCAGATACGACGTCAACAGGTGCTGGCCTTTTCCTAACCGCAGCTGAACGTCGCGAACAGGGTAAAAAGAACGATAAGAAGGCCGCTGAGGATCCGTATTCATTTCTTGCTGAAATCAAAGATGTACGTGCCTTGAAGCTTTTGTTTGCGCAAGCCCGCGCCAATGCCCAACTTCGCTTATAGAAAGAAGGTCGTAGACCCGGGGAGCCAAACTATGATCCAAGAACTCTATATATTCCCAAGTCGGCCTGGGCTGAATTCACGCCCTTTGAGAAACAAGCAAGCTCTTTTTGTCACTTTCATTGTTACTACACTAACTTGTTCTTCATAGTTTTGGGAGGTATGCCTTCAATGGTTCCTTTTCCTTTCCTACTGCCCAGTACTAAGTGAGTGATAGATCAAGCAGAACCACTATGATACAGTGAGGAGATACTCTAATCTTCATATATCTTATGACCTCATATTTTTGTCAGATTCTGTTTTTTCAGAAAGGGTAATATGTTCGAAATCTAAGCCTGCAGGTTTTGACTTACAATAGTGCCCTAAAGAAAATTTCTAGAGGTATCTTGGTTTTTCAGCTTATCAAATTTTCCCATCCAAACCCGAATGATTCTACTTAGCTCTACGAGGACGATGCGCGTATCGGACATCAAGAATTTGACTTAAAGCTCACTTCAAGGGTCAAGATGTCCATGGTATTCAGCTGTTACTCCCAATCTCGTATCCATATTCCTAACCAATTTTTTAGGTTGGTGTTCCCGAAATGTCCTTTAATTTTTGGGCAGCGTGCGTGGACTTCATACTTAATTAGTATAACTTGAAACTCACTGGATATCTCAACTTCATAGGAAGTTCCTCGGCAAAGGTATACAGGCGCGCTCCAGGAAAACCGCTATCTGATACTTTTCCTTCAAAGGTTACAAAGTCGGAAGGGTGGATCAAGCAGAAACGGCTTTAGGTGCAGAGATGCGTATGGCCGCTGACAAGTCTAAAGGAAAGGTCAGCGCTGACAAAGGGAAAGACAAGATTGTCAGACGGTATGTCTTCAATCTGAATCTTTTGATCAATACTTACATGCTTGGATCTCAGTGAATTGAACAAAGTCTATACTAATGGTACTCTCGTCGACGCGGAACTACTTACAGATGAGCAAGCAGGGCACTGCATTTCTATCTTCGAAGAAGAAGCGCAGGACAAACCCGAGAACAACAAATTTGGAATCTGTGTCCTAGACTGTTCGACATCACAATTTGACCTGAGTGCATTCGAAGACGATATCTGTCGTACAAAGCTGGAGACCATGATGCGCCAGTTACGCCCGAAGGAACTGTTGTTTGTCAAGGTTAATCACTTCTATCATGTTACAGGTCTGATAACTGATTCAAGGATAGGGTAATTTATCTGTAGCAACAACCCGACTACTCAAAGTTGTTCTTCCGGCTGCATGTCTTTGGACGGGGCTGCGAACTGTTGAGGGCTTCAAGTATGAGGAGACCTTGAAGGAGCTTAAGACGCTCTATCCCCAGGAGCAAGAAGACGAGGACATGGCTGATGATGAGGACAAAGCCCTTCTCCCTCCTAGCGTCCCAGAACCAATTAGGACTATGGAAACGTCCAAAAATGCCATGAGGGCATTGGGATCAATGATCTGGTATGTCAAAGGCGTCTGTAGCATGTATTTCTCTTACTTGTCACTATTAGGTATCTCCGTCAATTGAACATCGACAAAGATATTCTAAGTATGAAGAACTTCAATGTCTACGATCCTATGAAGCAGGGCTTGGGTCTAACCCTCGACGGACAGACATTGGCTCATATTGAGGTATTTCAGGTCTGAAACTTATTTATTCTGTTTCTCAACTGGTTTCGATATGCCTAGGTACTTTTGAACAATGAAGGGACCGAAGAAGGCTCGCTGTTGAAATTATTGGGAAGATGTGTTACGCCCTTTGGTATGTTATTTACTTCTTATTTTACCTGAAGCCTGACCTTTTTTCTAGGTAAACGCCTATTCCGTATATGGTTATGCATGCCTCTCCGCAAAATTTCTGACATAAATGCGAGGTACCTACTTGTTTTCTTACTACTTGCATCGGACCTGACTATTCATCATTCTTAATCAAAGGCTTGATGCCGTTGAAGACCTCATCAACAACCCTACTTTCGAGGCAGAATTTGCTGACCTTGCCAAGGGTCTCCCTGACCTTGAGCGTATCGTCTCCCGCATTCACGCAAAGAATTGCAAAGTCAGGGACTTTATTAAAGTCCTCGCGGTAAGTTGGACAATTTCGCATCCTTACTTCAAACAACTGAATGAATTCCTCAGGCTTTCAAGAAGCTCAGTCGCGGTATAAGCCAACTAGCCGATATATCGGAATCATTCAAATCTAAAGCAATTTTTGGATTGCTGCGGTCTGCACCCGATCTACTCCCCAATATCAAGAACGTCGAAAACATGTACGTCAAACCCACTTCAGAGAAAGGTATGTGCCCTAGTAAAATTTATATTTCCTTTTCTAATGATTGTAAAAAGATGTCGATGAACTCGTTCCTCGCGAGGGAAAAGATGAGGTCTATGATGGGATCATGACCGAGATCAATGAGTTGGAGGAGGAATTAGAGGGTGACCTGAAAAAGATGGAAAAGAAGCTAGGGTATGACCTTGCTCCCTCCTTGCGGCTCACCCGTCTCAAAAGGCTATCACAGCTGTAAACTATCATATTGGCATAGTGCACAGGGCAACAAAGTACGAAACGTTATCTTCCCTTTACTAAAAGGCTTATGCCAATATCGCGCAGGAAATCTATCTCGTGGAAACGGCAGCTGGCCAAAAGGGTATCCCGGACGACTGGACGAAGAGCTCTTCAACAAAGGTATTCATACCCGAGTTTCCGATATATCCCTTGACAATGATTACGTTGACAGGCCAAATCGCGATGGCTGGTTCGTTCACTGCAAAGCAAAGTGCGCCAGCTTAAGGAAGCACGAGAGAATCGTAGCACTGCCATCAAAGCCTTCAAGTTTCGACTTTTTGGAGAATTTGACACCGATCGCTCCGTCTGGCTGCGTGTCATTAAAGTGTTTGCTGAGCTGGATTGTCTGTTCAGTCTCGCCAAGTCCTCCATCGCGATTGGTGAGCCAGCGTGCAGACCAGAGTTCGTCGAGGGAGATTCGGCGTGGCTCGACTTCGAGGAGCTGCGGCATCCGACCTTATGCCTGAGTACCTCGTTGAAATCTTTTATTCCAAATAATGTAAAATTGGGTGGCGATGTCGGTAAGATCGCCTTACTAACTGGTGAGTTTCTTGCCATTATTTTAAATCAGGACGCTCAGCAAATCTGCACAGGTCCTAATATGGCGCAAGTTTTTTTAATCTCCACTCTTCGTGGTATCGGTTTTCTGATACAATACTTCATTTACAGAGGGAAGTCGACTGTCATGCGGATGACTGCTACCGGAGTGGTATGTCACAAAATCCCCCTGTAGTCTATGTATAGTTAGATTTCGACATAGATCATGGCCCAACTCGGCATGCTGGTTCCTGCAACTCGCGCGAGGTTCGAAAGGATTTCTCGTTCATTGACCTTAATAACGTTCAGCCTAGATTGTGCCCTGTTAATGCAATCATAACTCGTATGGGGGCCTACGACAACATGTTTTCAAATGCAAGTACTTTCAAGGTTGAATTAGACGAATGGTGAGCTGTGCCGTCGATTTTACTAAACATTAGTGATCTAACATCAGCCACTAGTTGCAAGATTCTGCGCGACGCAACACCGAAGTCTTTGGTAATCCTCGACGGTAAGTGCTGGTCTTTTCGTTGAGGTGTGAAGGATGCTGAGTTCGTTCGTTCTTACAGAGCTTGGTAGAGGTACTTCGACATATGTACGTCATTTGCCCAAGTTATATATGAATTCGATACTAGATGTTTTTAGGATGGCATGGCTATCGCTGCGGCCGTTCTACATCAACTGGCGACCCACACATTACCTTTATCGTTCTTCGCCACTCATTACGGGTCGCTAACGGACGATTTTTCGTACCATCCCAACATCCGCAACATGCACATGTCCACGATTGTGGACGACGAGAAACGCGACGTGAGTCGGCTTTATATACTCCTCTGAGCGAAATTGAACTATTCATCCCTTAGCTCGTGTTCTTATTTAAACTGATCGAAGGGGCTGCGACATCCTCGTTTGGAACCCATGTTGCGAATATTGCTGGCGTACCTATGTCCGTCGTCGAGCGGGCTGATATTGTTTCCAAGAACTTTGCTAAACAATTCAAGGAGCGGATGCAAGTGAAACAGATGAAAGATGGCGGGCGGTTGCCTATTGCCGCTCATGCGGATTTCGCATACCTATTCAAAATCGTGACGGGCGAGTTGTCGATGCCAGACGACACTGTTAGGAGAAGAGAAGTCCTGGCTGGATTGAAACAGACGGTGCATCGTTATATCAAAAAATAGATAACAACCCTTCAATTGCTTGTCTCAGTACCTGGTGCCGTGTTCTCTTTTGCTACTGAATACCATACAACCTAGATTGCCTAATGCCTATTGCAAAAATGTATCAAGTTATTGTTATATCCAATGCGCTGCCATTTCATTATCACGTACGCTGTCCACAACTGCCCACCACCTAAGATTCCTGCAGCACTTTTTTTCACGGCGTCCATGGCGTCTACCCAAAGGCTTGGCCCAAAACTGATGCGACACACTCAAATCGCAGCCAATTGTTTGACGGATAGTCCTTGCTCGTCACCAGCCAATCTGACTGCAACCCTCCCATCCAATTCCTTCACCAAGAACTCCACGTCTCCCCGAGTGATACCCTTCTGACTGCCACCCCACACAAAGACACACGTCGCGCCCGCCTCGAGGTATGCCTTCCCGCGCCTGACTGTCTCCGCCAACACCATCTCGTGCGACCATCCCTGGGGCGGGGGATCCAGTTTGAGCATATCCGTCCTCGCGTTTACCACAAAGTGCCGGACGCCTGCCTCAGACGCCACTAGCTTCACGAGCCTAATACGCGCGGCCTGGTCCTCGATACTCCGGAGGCATTCCATGCCACGCGCGTGCCCGCGCTCGGGGTACGAGTCCTCGATGTTCGCACCGACGACGCCAAGCGCAACAGCGCGCTCGATGGCTTCGACTATGCGCATGCCGTACCCATCTTTTAGATCTGCACTCAGGGGCAGGCCGGCGGCGCGGACGAGGGGCGCGATACGCGCTATGGCATCGAGGTTCTGTTCCAGGGATAGATCCTCATCTGCGATGCCGAGGCTCATGGCGATGGCATACGATGCCGTCGCGACGGCTTTGACTGGGGTGTTGTTGGTGTCGTTCAGGGAGAGTACCGCAGATGCGGATGCGGGATCGTAAATATTGGCGAAGACGATAGGAGCGTGGGGTTTGTGTAAATCCCGGAGCTTGAGGGCATGCGAATTATCCATCGTGGTAGAACTTGAGCTTGAAGGTGGAAGCTTGAACGCCAGGACACCTCATGTCTTCACTAGTTATGAAGTCAGGGAGCAGTCCCATAAATTTCGTAGACCCCCTCATGGGTGATGACCCCTTGAGCGCCATTAGATTACGAAGGAGCTGACGGTATGATTATAATAAAATCAATAAGACAGCTGCAAACAGCAGGAACGGATTTTGAGAGCGGTCAAGCTCAAGGACGAGATCTGGGATTAGTTGGAAAGAAGGATTCAAATCAGCGATGTTCATGGGATTTTTTTATCAAAACTTTTTTGATGATGGGGATGGCCTCGTCGATGAGGTCTTTGTCCAGCTGTGAGACACTCTTAGCTATGGTGGAACGTATGAGCTGTAGGACCTGCGGCGACAACATGATTTTGCTGGCGGTCTCGAGCCAGCATCGTGCAGTAGGCCCATCGTATTTAGATGGGATTCCCGAGTTGGTTGCTTCTATATAAAAAACAACTGCTTCAGACATGACGGCTAAAAGTTCAAACCAAGGTAAGACGGCAAGTAGCGTTCTTGTAAGTTACCTGTGAATCAGTGTGATGACATCCGGGGTACTCTCGGTCCGGCCCAAACACACATTAACTACACCCCACGAGAGCTGATGAAGTAGTGCATGCTAGTCAGATTTAACGAGGGACAGGCATTCCTTGCCTATGGCGTGAGATGTGAAAGGGCCAAGGCGCCTGATAATCCAGAGCGGTGGAGACTCTTTGATTTAAAAATACGAGATTATTTAACACTGGAAGAGCAAGTAAGGCAACATGAAGGATATGCAGTAGAATAGTTGAACATACGTCCTTGTGGATGGGCTTGCACGTAGTCATTGTGCTACCTCAGTTGTCTTGTAGAACAAATTAGATGGGCTACTTAAAACGCTGCAATATCAAACGGAAACTATAATCCCAATACGTTCCCAAAATAGCGGACCCATACCCACTGCTGGAGGCCTACGTGGCCCCATACAACTCAAATTCCCATGGCGCCTTCTGCGCGGGGCCACCCTCAGAGAACCATACCCTCCTGAGCCGACACGTCGCGTACACGCGTACGTACGCGACATGCGCGTACTTGCCACTCGGGACATTACTACTTGCTGCACTCTGCGAATCGAGTAGCTTTGGACATGAAAAGTGTGGGAGATAGGAGGGCAGGTGGAGTGTGACAGTAGCCCATGCAGTCAGCGGACGCGTGGAAGGGGAGGGGAAAGCCAGCGGGAAGTGGAGCAGGGGGTAGGATGTAGATGGGTCCGAGGAAAGTCGGAGCCGGGGCTGTTTCTACAGGATGTTGTTGTTAATACATGAACACCCGAGCCATAATCACAATCACAAAATCTTCGAGACACAGGAGCTATATGAAGATCAACAAAACGATATACTGTGTCTACTCGCAGACCCCGAGATCAACGAGAATAAAGGACGAGTCAGGCGATCTCGGGGGCGGGAGCATCGAGATTATATGACAGAAAAGATAAGAGTTGTACTGACCTGGAACGTAGAGAGACGCAGGATCCCCATGCGGCCAGCAACGTCGACGAGGCCCACCTCAAATGCCCAAGCCTTTCCTATATCGCGCACTTGGATGTGCAGCCACGGGTGCTTAAGCCCCAACCCTGGCATGTGCGGGCCGTTGGGCGGACACTGTATGTACGTCGTTCGAATTGTAGGCGATTGGATCTGAAGGACAATCTGGTTCAGCGCATAGGACTCGGAAGGCGAGTTGCCCTCCCCGTCAGGTGTCGGAGGCGAGATGAGTGAGGTTCCTGGGCGTGCGGGTGGCTCGGGCTGGGAAGTATCGTCGTGAACTAGTTGAATACAAGAATCCTCTGGAAGAGAGGAGTCAACGTGGTGCGTAAAGAGCTGGAGAGGCGCCGAGCTGGTGGAGGAAAATAATGAGATGATAGAGGGTTGGATTACGCCAGAAAACATATCGAAGGTAGATCTTATAGTCCCGCTAGTAGCCGTTCAAGGACCTCGAAATTAGAGGTCCTGTTGGATACTCGCGTCGAGTCGCCGATCGGGACTAGTGGACGCCTGGTGATGAGTCGATGATGCGGTGTCCATAAGACTCGCATGACTTATATGACATACCACTTGCTTGCCATTTTGAATCACTGTAACCGCGTATAGTCTATGCTTAAAACTTGGGGATTCTTGTCAGTAAGGCCACCAAAGTCGGAAAAGACGTGGGGAAAACTCGATTTACGCGGGAATACCAACGGGTTGAATGAGATTGTCGTACACCATTACCGACGAACTCCTTGAAGTTGAGAAAATGCAATTCAATTATATGAGGGCGTGTATATCCCAGGTCTCCTCATTCATCCCATTCTGACTCGCGCGGTTTCGGCTTAGAGAGGTCGCATATCATACCAATATCCTCCCATAACTCCTCTTTCAATATCATATGCGGCTATATCCATGACCGCGTGGCACGAAGTATTCTCAAGGCTCTTCCCCTTGCCTAGTGCCAGCACGCTCTGTCATAGTCTATCATTATGATAGAACCAAAATATGTATCCGATACTTCGAACATCCAGGGCACGAATCACATTACCGAATCCTCGATGTCCGAGCTTCGAAGGATGCCTTTCTCTTTAGTAATGACCACACCACAGCCATACTTCCATCACCGCGGACGGCGCAAAGGCAGGCAAAGGCCCCTGCACCTCGTCCTCAGAAGCCCAACGGTCGGGATCAGCGGTGCCGTCGCGCACCTGAGCACTGCACACCAACCTATTCCTACCTCCAAGTACCAGTGTAAATGGTGTATCAGGAGCTCATAGAGGTGCTTCTGCAAGTGTGAAAAAAAATACCTCGAGGGTCATGCGCCTGTTCAATTACATAGGAGTTCCACATCCTGGCGACATTCGGCCGCTCTATACCCATTTTCCCGTTCTTCCAGATAACGTTGGAATAAGACGACCGACGCTTCATTTCTTGGACTAGCCTCAGGGCGCTCGTGTCCACGCATAAGCCGACTGGTACTGTGGTCCTGTTCTTCCCCGAGGCCTCCGGTGTTCCGAGTCAAAGACGGGCTCGAGCTAGTCTTCAGTGGACATCCTACGAATTTTTTCGCGTATGTCGCAAAGAAACCTTGATTAGCTTACTGAGACGTCCTGAAACCGACTCATTTCACCTCGTAGGACACGTTATTCTACGTCCACTACATAACAGCCACCATTTCAAACGCCCGTCGCGCCGCGCGATCCACAAGCACGCGCCCTTGAAACACGGATGCCCAAGAAGACTCTGTGATTCTCCTTTGCCCATCATGTATCATGCATCGATACCCCTGATTGTACGAAGAGTACATCCGCCGGCGATGGCGATGGGGGTCCAGACGTATGAGCCCTGGCAGCTACGAATCAATCCCGCTGCCAGGACCCAGATCACGAACGAAAATATCGGAATACATGGGTCCGAGCACTCGAACTCGCAAACCGAACCACTGCCGGCCGGGTCCACCCACTGTATCTTATTCCCAAAGTTCAACACCCAACAAGCTCTTGACATGCGATTCAGTGGGACAGGTTGACCCACTCTATGGCGAAACCTACTACACAGCTGTCATGAACGCGATGGTCCTAATCCGCCAGTCTGATGATACAAACTGACGTTACGTTGCTGCGCTATGATCATAAGCGTGACTCTGCCATTCAGCCCGTATTCCGTCTGTCTTTTCTCTCCTGCTATATCTGGCGATGCACCTCCTATCTTCAAGGAACCAGGAGCTATCTCACTATTTACAATCTCTACGTTACATGTAAGTTGTTGACCTATCATTTTGGCTTTACACACGTGAGCCAGGCTGGCACGCCGAGGGGAACTTGGGAGTTTAACGATTTGTCCGAAGACAGGTACACTACGTCTACAAGTGTCCGGCAACTAACTTGGCCACCACTCGCTGAGCTAGTCCCCTATTTATGCTTGGGGGGGGGGGGACGGGCTGATGGATGATGCGTAATGTATTGTACAAACTGGTTCTTATTACGAGGATGAATGGTATGGCGTGGTGCTGGATACTATCACCAAATTCTTTGCGCCTTTTTGTCCTTTCATTAGGCCTGGATCACCGGTCTATGTTTTCGCAAGGAACGCCTACCAAATGCTAAGGCTGGAAGGGCAGGATGGATGTCTCTCCTTCTGCTCGCCTTGTATATTTACATCGGACGTTACTTGATGGTGTATAAGCCATGGACTTAACATGACCCCGAATTGTTCGCGGGACCAGGCAGCCAGTGGGTGCGCCACCGCTTTCAGCTCGGAGTCAAGTTACGGACCCCCGGTAACTCACCACCCCAAACCCCAGATCGACCATGCTGAACCCACGTCCGTACTTGTGCACCGCGGCGTGATCCCAGGCCTGGAATATAGACGCGAGGTGGCCGTGCTTACTTCTCGAGTTATTTGCTCAAGCTCAGGCTTCAGGGTGTCTTGATATCAGTATTCTCTGAGCCTTTGGTTCTCAAGTTTCAGACTATTGTCGCGTGGGGGAGAGGACCTCAGAGCCAACAAGGAGAAAGGCGTGTCACTCGTTTCATCGCGTGTACTTATTGAAGTAAACTGGACGTATCATATAGGCATTTATGCTTTCTCGTACAACGACGGCGATCAAGGTCTCGGTATCCTAGTATATACACGGTACATACGCGTGTCGTGCCTCCACTACTGTCACTACTGGCAGTCTTAGTAACTCACCAGTCTACGGGTATCCGGTGGCCTATCCTCCCACACATCAGTGACCTAGTCTCTTCTAGAGTTGTTTCAGTGCTAAGTTCGGAGTCACTGCGGCTCGGTGTTTCCAATTCCTCACATGGCCGTCACGTAAAACCCGCACAGAATACGTTGAACTGTGAACAGCTGTGGACTCTGTACTGTGGACCCCACATTCAGAACTAACGCGCAAGACTTCCTCATTGGTATCGGACGGAGCGCCCGCCCGTGAGACTGATGTGCCTGTGCGCCTAGGCGATTTCCTACATCGCAATACCCCTGCATCTGAGTGACTACTGCGGACCCAGCCCACACATACTGTGATAGTGGCATCTGCAACCAACGACGAGAAGGAATACGATGAAGAGAGACTGGATCTTTTCCGGGCCAGCCCATGCACAATGCGCCTAGATAGAAACAGGTACAATTTCAACAAAACGGTCTCCAGAATCAGAATGGGCCTCGTGCCAATTGAATTTGGGGGAATCGTCATCGCGCGCGCTGCACCGCCATCAGCACCGAGCAGTCGTTGGGCGATTATCACTGCTCGATCACGGAGATATGGTACACCACCCATTCGGCGGTGCCTGCTGCAAAATTGGGAACGGGATACCTCCAGCTTGGCTAGGGGGGAATAATGCACGGCATTGCTCACCTTCCCCGTTCCCTTTTCCCCGTCCACCACCCCCAGGCCATGGCCTTGCACACACGGGTACCCATACACTGGAGCGGCTTTGGTATCCAGAAATCTGGTGCATCGACTAGTGTTTTCTCTTACGCGCTGTCCAGTTGCGTTATGTTTAGGCTACTGCCAGTGGTAAGCGATGGAAGCTCCACGGCTGCTGCGCCCACGACCGCGATTGATACGGACGCGACCCGAGAGAGTGAACAATAACATACAGAGTGTAGAATATGGAACTAGCATGCACATAGCTGTCTATAAGAAGCTCTCGCGAGCGCGCCATCGGCCTGCGGAGACCCGTGACGTACAGCGTGCAGGGGTATGTTACATATCGCATCGCATATACGAGACGATGATTGAGTTTTTCTACATGTTGCTGATCGCTAGAGTGTGTTCATCCGTTCACTGCCGCTACGATGCGGAGCTTTCAGGACTCGGCGAGGATATTCGACACCGAACATGGGATCCTCAGTGCTCCAATGTGACCCCCCCTCCCCGTTGTCAGCGGCCTTTGTGTACCTTTTTACCGCCCTTTATTTCAACATATTATGGACGACCAACGTGTGGCGCGCCCGCGCGGGAGGAGGGGGCGGCGCTGGTGTGGACGATGAAAGTTGGCTTTGATTGAAATGATTGTGATCGTGGTTCGGATCATCGCGGTCGTCGTGATGGGTGGCTTGTGCCTTGTGGCATGGTTTCAAGACCTGTGGCATTTGAGATGCTGGTGTAGTAATAGTGGCGAGTAATTCAACGTAGCCATGTATATTTCACGGCTCTATAAGTGCTCTTGTCACTGAGGTCTCTATTTGTGAAAATAATGGACGTTTAGGTGGACTTGATTTTCTGTAGATGGATTGAATATATTTCTGGGGTGCGTTGGAATTACCTTTGACGCTGAAGCCGCTGCATTAGAGCTGTTAGGCGCCTTTCTGACTCAACGGCCATGACGGATGGATGATGGTATTTTATTTAAATAAATTCGAATATGGCACGCGATCGTCCGCTCACGTTTTACGAGAATCAGAAAATCAGGACTAAATTTCAGATGGAATAATTTCTCGAATAGTCACTTATCAGTAGTTCATCGAGTTCTAGGCAAGATTAGCGACAGGATCCGGGGACCTGGGCACCCACGCGCTTATACACGGGGCACTCTGTATGAGTCGCGGAGTGCTAAAGTGCACCGTGCATCTGTATCTTTGATCTAAGCATAACGCTTGATACTTGTACACTCATATATATTACTATCTGGCTCTAACTCTGGCTCTGTTGTTCGCCGTTTGAACCAAGAACCCGGCCCACTTAGTAATTCGACGAGGACGAGAGGGCGAACCACTGCGGGAAGACGAACCGAGTGTTAAGTGCGATAGTTCGCTCATGTCACGGGGATCAGATCGAGGGGGTAGAAGCTCAGGATTTCTTCTCGGTTTTTTTTTTTTTGAATTTCGTGCATCTGCCAGTGTGCATTGTGAGTTGTGCGTTTTATGTTTTGTTGTGTGCTTCTTGTGGTATACACGCGTTTTAGAATTGGGGTAGAATACATGGCACGAAACAGGGTTGCGATAGCTGACGGTTGGTTGCAGGTGTAGAGCACGGCTCGAAAGGTCTGGCTCTGCGCAGTAGTGTGATGAAGATATTAGGAGAGAAAGAACTATAATTACATAGGAAAGCCTGAGAGCTGAGTCGGGGGATTTTATTTTTTATATCTGTTTGCGGCTGCGGTGGATCCCAGGTGGAGGGCAGGATCCCAGGTGGGCGGAGATCGGGATACTGGCATTGATTGGTGAAAGATAGAGGGGGCGAAGCGAGGGGGGACAAATTTAAGATCAGGAACTGTAGAATCGCGAGGAAGCTGAATGGGTCGCGGAGTTTGATTGAAGGTGACAGGCGCGCCACGAGGATAGTGCGGATCGTTTTGAGAAACCGACCCGTTTGCGTATAGTATATAGAACTCGAGGCAGGCAGACCGAAACAAGGGTCTATCTGTTAGCTGAAGATCTGAGAATCACCTTTGGCTTGGATGGCGATCTTTAAAAGTAGACAGCGCTAGGGACGGCTGCCATGGCCTACACATTGAACTCGCAATGGAGCCCTCTCCAGCAGACTTTAAACTACGAATACTACGACGCGTGGCTCGACTCGCGGCTCGACACGCAGACCCGCTTAGATGACCACGCCCCCGCCTGCCTCCCATCGCCTGTCCCATCCGCCTCCTCCGAGTCCGGCTCGTCCTCTTCATCGTTGTCTCCGCCGCCCACAGTCAAGGAGGAGCCAGAAGATGTTCGCTTTATCATGGAGCTGTCCTCAGAGCAGACACATACTACATTGCGTTCCCAAGCCCAGGCCCCGCCCACCGAGGTCCCGCTTCGCGCGACTCAAGCGACGCCAGACATGCGCCGCATGATGAAAACATTTCGCCTCAACCCTTTCGCCATCCACACCGGCGAAGGCCGTGGCACCGTTCCCGCCCCCGAACAAGAGGCCCGCCCGCTCGATGCCGAACCCATCACCTTTGAGTTCCAGCTGGACATTGGCCAGTGCAATATCGACCTCGCCTCCCTCGACCTCGCCGAGACCCCAGACACCACTGCACTGCGCTCTTTCTCTCCAAGCTTTGAGCTCCACCAAGAGTCCCCGTCACCGCCATGGCCGTCCATCAGCCCGGACTCGGCGCGCCGCAAATCCACCCCCACTCCCCGCTCCCGACAGCGCTCAGTCTCCAGCCGGCGCTCCGGCGCTTCTTGGCCGCGCCTCCACCAGTGTAAGTCCCCGCAATTTTACCTCTCGTATACTCGCTCATTTTACCTATTTAAATTTATTCACCGGTCCCAACCTCTTCTGCGTTTGCTTGTTGGATTTTGATCGCCAGCTGCTTCGCATCCTTACCTCCCTAAAGCCGCGGCCGGCACGACCACAGGTGTGGACGCGGACTCGGGGTATGCAAGCTCCAGTACCAGTCCCCGCTCGTCCGGCGTTTACACTGGTACCAGGAGCAGCAGCGCAGCGCGCTATGTGTCCCAGCCTCTGTTGAGCCAGGAGCGATACACCCAACCTGACAGCGTCGAACCTGACGCTCAGTTGGAGCACTACTCGAATCAGTATAACCAGAGCCAGGACCAATACGCGCAGGCAGAGCAACAGCAGGAGCACGCACAATACCCCTACAACCGGCACCAATCCCACTCATACTCGCACTCGCATAATCAGGACCAACTACAATATCCGACCCAGCAGCCCCATTCCCAAACTCACCAACCCCAGCCCCAACGTATGCCCGTACCCGCCTCCTGGTCCGCAGGCTCTCTTTCTCCGTCCCCGCCCGCGCCCGCGCCTCCCGGGCATCACGCCACCATCCCGGCTGCCGCTGCTTCGAGAAGTCTCAGCGCGACGCTACGTGGTACATACGCTCCACACGTAAACGCCAACGCCAATTCCAGTGTAAGTCCTCGGCTCGCCCAACTGTGTCTGTGCCTAACTGATGTATTCCTTTTTTGCTTTTTTCCCTCGGTTGATCAATTCTTTGTGGGCGCACTCTTCTTCGGTCCTCTATCATCCGTCGTCCCTCTCCCCTCGGCCTTTATATTATCTTATTCTTGTTCTTATTCTTGTTTACGTCCTTTCATTTGTTTATTTTAATTTTCTTCTCCCTCCCTGCCAACACGGCTATGTGGCGCTGCGCATGTGTACCCAACGCCCAGGAGCACCCCGTCTTCCCGCTGCGTAGGTGGTCCCTCCCCGACGCCGCCCATACAAATAACTATTCCCAAACATATAATACGCAACTATACGACAGCCACGCCCACCCGCACGCCCACGCCCTTACGCATTCCCCACCACATACACATACACTAACGAATACCCATATAAACATACACCCGAACCCACACCCTAATCTGCACACCCCAACTCATACACAAACATCTTCGCTTCATCACGCGCTACCGTTCGTGGTGTAGCTTGGTCTGTACAATATCTCTTTCTTGATGGACTCGCTTTATATACCACGTAGCCCATAGTATTTCAGCTTATTTTTTTTTCTGTACCTCCTCATTTCATTTTTTATACCGTCTTCTTGCTCAAATAGTTCTCATGCTCCCGATTTATGGTTTTTATCTGCCATTTTTCTGTGCGCCTTTTTCCTTTTGATGACGCGATTGGGCAGTGCCACCGTTTACCCTCCCTGAGTCCGGCTAATTAGCTTGGCCCCGCCTCGCCACATTATTGCCTCATCGACTTTGTTGTGTCTCTGTTTTTATTTTTTATTCGTTTCTAGTAGATTCTATAGCAAATCTTGAGTACCATCTCACCCCACCCGTGGCTGCGTAACACCATGCACACCAGTACTAGTCCATGTACTTTGTGGGCGCCTAGGGTCGTGCCCTGTATCTAAAAGGCATGCATCCATATCCGCATCGGTTGCATCATGCATTAAGCTTTTCTTGAAGTGGACCCTTGAGCTTGCCACGGGGCTTGGAGATCGTATGAGCACGTCCATGTGCGTGAATCCAAAGTGGGCATGGCGTGCAGCATTGTGCGCTCCCAGTGGTTCCCTTGAAAATCAAGTGATCGGTACCCCACCAGTCCTGCAACTTAGTATTTGGTGTGCGGGTCTGATTCTGATTCTTCCGCCGTCAAGGTGGAGCCTGCACAGATAATCATTCCAAGTGACCTGTTCTCGATTGACGCGTGCATGACAAACCCTGGCAATAGTAGGGTACCTTCGCGTCGGGCACGGGCACGTTGTCTCTGTGAACAAGAATGACAGTGTCAATGATTTGCTCCCATCCATCTATCGATATCGATACAAGATACAAGATATATGAGATTAGAATGCACGATAGACCAGCTCGTACGACACCCAGCATACAATACAGGGTGGTGAATGTACAGACCTGCACTGTGACTATGCAATGTAGCCATTGGCAGATCGCGTATAGGTGTACCGCACATCGTGAAATCAGATAGCAGCACATGTATACAAGGATCCAGATAGTGACGGGATTGGCATTCCTTTGGGGGACTGGCTACAACACGCCAGTGCTGGTGCCAGGTTCCAGGTTCCAGAACCCGTCTATTAGAGCTCGAGGCGATCATGGGTATGTTCCACTGAGTTTTGCGTGAGGTAAAGTAAAGTTCGCGGAGTGTGTTGGCTAGAGCACGGCACATCACTGTGGATCGTGGTTGGAGAGGTACATCGTGGATCAGTAGGTACTCGGTGAAGAATACTGAGTCCGGATTGATGACGACGGTGACGACGATGGTATCATAAAATTTGAACGCATGGATAAACTCAGCCTTGAGATTCGTGTCGACCCTCAAACGTTCATACGCCGGTCGTATGTGTGCGTGTGATCGCCTACTCCAACGTCGTGCAACCCGGTGTCTTCGTGCCAAGGCGAGCCTGGCATGGCGCATTGTCACTGTTTGCGCACGAAACAGTAGGGGACTGTACAATGTTGTGATGCGAGCAAAGATCAAGTCAGTTGATCGTCCTGCGCTCAGCATCTACATGATAAACGTCGTGATGATGCTACCCCAAGAGCAGCTAGCGCAGCGGATCACCCCTTACAACGCCAACGCTAAAATATAAGTACATACTGCCGTTGACCCACATTTTGCCATGACCCGCTGACAGGAACAGGCCGCATACGGTAATATTTTTCTCAAAAAAGGAGTCAAAGTAATCACTGTAGATCATCATAAATGAGATGGGGCAGAGGCAGGAGACATCAACAGCGACCAACCTGGGGGCGGAGGCGATCTTTGAAACCCAACAGATACAGATACAGGTAAAAGCTAGGAACGAGGTAGACAGAACTGGAACACGAGTACGGGACACAGTAGCTGGAAGGGGCACGAAGACGTATGCTACATGAGCAGCAGAAGCCTTCCAAGCTCCCACCGACCCCGAAAAGCACGCACATTCGGCCCAGTGTTCATGTATCATGTTCCAGCGCTCTCTCAGCTATCTCGGGCCCCTATTACTAGCTGAACCTACATTCAGTCAGTCATGGTGAATGCTGGTTAGGCCAGGCGATCCGACTTCGATCTTCCACATTGGACGACGCATCAGACCCGCTTTGGCATGCATGCCTTGCTTCTCCTTCTTCCCGTCAGCCCGAGCTGGCCTTCCATCTTCGATCTTTTCATCAGCCGTATCGAAACTGCCATCCGAGCGCCGAATCCCAGTTTTCAGCGCTCCAGCTTCAGCCCCGGACATGCATCATGTGCACGCGCCGCGGACGGGGCAAAGGCGCCCCATGTCCCTGTGCCGCTGCACCCGGCTTATCCGCTCATGTCGACTTCGGAAGCAAGACTCGGAGCTCTTACCCCTCGCCGCCGAAGTGGGAGGCGCCAGAGACAGAGAAAGGAGCGCCCATATGTAGTGTGCAGCTGGGTTAAGATCACTGAGCGGGGCTGACGCGCCGCGTGACATAACTTGGGATTCACAGGTTCATTCATCTCCACCGTTCAGACGCGTGGATCTACGTATCCGACTCCATGGTCCGCGGGCGGGGCCTCCGGCGCACGTTGGGCTTCGCACTGGATCGGTTATATTCACGTCCTCACCCGTGAGGTGGTGGGTACGCAATTGACTCCGGAGGAATGGATGCGCCGGGAGCGGGGGATGCGCCTGTGAGATTCGGCGATGTACTACGATTTTTGATGCTTGCTGTTCGGCTCAGGCAGGCGTAGTGTCGGTATATCTGTAGACCGACTGGAGCAACTCCTGAAGCCTGAGGCCCCATGCATGGACATCGAAGAATGAAAACACAAACGTCGATCGGTGTGATCAAAGGTTCCGCCCATCTGATCAAATCCTTACCAGAGTGTATATCAGAGAGTGGAGCACATGTAAGTGTGAAGACACAGTAAGATGCTATCAGGTGTATTTTTAGCGCCGGGATAGCGATCTTCATTAGAAGATAGCTCTTGAAGGGATTCGCGGGCACGTACAGGTACGTCCCCACCTGTGACAATCGCAGGACATGCCCACCTATCTGTGTATCCCAGCGTGATATGCTGTGACATGGCATTCATACATCGGCGACCCCCGTGCTTACAGGCTTCGAATTCGAACTGAACTGGATTGCCACTAGCCAGGCTTGGTTTCTAGTCGAACATGAGCATGATTCAATCCCATCAGCAGTTTCTTGATGATATATATGCGTTGAGTGCCGGACCTGAGTTGGTTTGGATGGAAGCTCGAGTTGCCGCGAAAAAAATCTGGAAGAGAATGTAATCAATGTTCGATGAAAGAAAGAATGACGGCCGGTTCCGGTCGGAGACTGAAAGGCTACGCCTACCCTACGCCACACTTTCAATTAACCTACCTCGAGTGCTTATTAAAAAATATGTGCGATATATTATGTGCACCTCTAATCTGTATTTTCTCAACCGTAGATAAGCAGAATTCTGCAGAATTCGATTCCAAAACGGCTACTTCTAGTCCTTCACGTTTAAACAGTTTCATTGAACGAATTACTATCCAGTTCTGTCCATCGTCAATATGAAAGCGGTTATCCATAAATTTGCTTCATATTCATCAATTGGTGATAATTAAATTTCATCAGTATCTTAATTTATAAGCCTAGTAAGCCTATGGAAATGAGATAGACGTTGTGGCATTTTAGATACTGCCATAAGTTTAAGACTAATAGCATGGGCTACGAATAAGTCGGACCGTCCAATAATGGTTGCTTTCCCGAATCAACAAAGGTAAAAATCCATTGCAGTGATCGAGCCAAAGCCGACCTTCATCCTCAGCCATGATGGTATCGCACATATTGATTAAAATCTTGGCGCTTCAGAATGAGTGGCATAAAAGGATTATTCTTCTAGCCGAGACGGAGTGTCGTGTCTCGACGACTACGAAGCGGAAGGATGAGAACTCGGCTTACAAGGCCAAGAGCTCTACTATGTGTCCAAACAAAAGTCGCACACAAAGAAGACAAGACGATAGCCGAAATCTACTGGCCCGGAAAACGTGGCTCGAGGATGACCAATTTCGCGCAACCCCGGGGGAGCATAGTGGCGCAACATAAGCCCTCCGCCTAGTCTCTCCAGGAAGGACGACGAGAGCCCATAGTATAAGGTAGCCGCGCAGGCATCATGGCGTTCAAAAAAAATCTTCAGGGATGGAAATAGCACAAGTCGCATTAATACCATACCAAACAGCGTAGGGTTGGGAAATTCGAAGTGCTTTCTGGAAAGTTAATGGCTTGAGAGTACCAATAATATAACGAAGTGGTGCTGACTTCAAAACTCACTTTGATTTTTGAAATAAAGTCAAGCCATGGCATCCTTCACATGCGGCCCTGCAAGTCGTCTAGGAACTGCGCCAGGCCATGGTACCAGGTTTGATTTCTGAATTCCCAAAGGTCACAGAAGCATCGGGTTGACACAGGATACATAAAAATGCTATAAATACTATTAGAGCGAGAGCACGATAAAGGTAACGTGACAGTGGCCACCTATGTATGAAAGCCATCTATAAGTCGGAGAGGTGAATGTATAACCCCTAGTCAAGAGGGGCATGCACAAACATGTGATCGTGAATGGTATAAATGCTTGGGGTGTTGTAGGTGTTGGGGGTATAGCTAGAGTCGGAGAGTTTTCCGGGAAGCAAGGATGACTATCTTCTCAGAAGGATAGCTAACTAAGAGAGTTTTTCCTCGATCGTTTGTGTATTATTCCTGAATAGCAATGTCAGCACAACTTACGAGAAGATGTTCATTGCTTACCATTCAAAGCTGAAGCGTCTTCCTCAGCGCTCCTCTTGACCGAGAGTTTTGCCGGGTCCCAAGCCACCGCCAAGTCGGTGGTGTCTAGCCCTGCGTCTGAATCCGCATCGGAGAGAGTGGTCGTGCCGTTTTCCTTCGCCACGCCAGGGAAACATCCGGAGCTTTGGTATTGCTGGATGCGTGCCTTCAGACAGCGGATAGTAGAGCGTTTCTTCTCGAGTTTCTCCTTGAACTGCTTTCGCAGAGAATCGCGTTCCTTTTCGCCCGCGCGTACTTTCTCCTCTGCGACTTTCAGGATATTACGATGGGATGCGAGATATTGCGCGAGCGCGGGGATGAGGGCGTCTGGGATAGTAACCGGCTGTCCTGGGTTGGCTGTCACATTTGCACTTGGCTCTGCAATCTCTTTGGTCACGGCGGCTTTGAAATGTTCGGAAAACTGGGCCAGTAACTGCGCAGTAGCATCATCGAGAGGCAGTGTTGGAGAAACGCCAGACCTAAATATGGTGTTTGCAGGAGTGGTCTCGAAACGATTCCGGGGTGTGGAGGGATCCGCCGTAGGACCTGTTTCAACGTTTCCCTCTACAGCTGCACTTCCTGCCATCTCTCTGGTCTTCACAAGCTCCGATTCAAGCTCCTTTAAGCGTGCAGTGAGAATATTGTGTCCCTGCGCTGCAAATTCCCGGAACTTCTGGAAGCGCGTCTCTAGGGCGAGTACCTCCTCCTTGTGCCTTGTTTCGATTTTCGCCTGTTCCTCCTCAAAAAGTTGCAAAAAGCGCTCCGCCCCGGTCAGGATCGCACCTGAAGCTCGTGGTGGGGGATTTTGATTTTGCCTTGGTTTCTCGGGATGAACCTGGCTGCCATTGGGGTGGGGAGGGGGGTGGAGATTAACTGGCGATTGGGTTTGGGGTGTCGAGCGTCGCTGCAGATGAGGTGCCTGGGAAGGGACCGTAAAAAGTGGATAGACAGAGGCCTGACTTCCGTTGGATGGTATATTAATGAATCCTCGAAAGGATGAGGGAGGTGTAGATGCAGGCGTTGGCATGGATCACGAGGTGGCCACAGAAAGCATTACGTCCTAGATTTTAGATTTTAGATATGTACAGAGCGCGCACCGTTGTTGGATGGACTGACCACGGCCCACACTACGCGAAGGATCGAGGCGCTGTTTGGCATAAGCATCTGAAACACACCGGAATCCACACCTCACGATCGCGAAGCAATTATCAGTTGATGCATATCCGCATGGTGTAAATAATTCACGATTGCGCTAACAGTTTAACCGACAGATAAGCACATAAACTTGTGATAAAGGTGTCCATAAAGACCAAATGGTGTTGAGTACATGTGAATAACTAAATAAGAATAGTTGGTGTTACAGGCAACGATCGCCAAGTACACGAACCCCTTCATTTTCCCCAAAAATTTAACATTAACACTAACGGAGACCCAGCGCCGAAGGCGTCATCGAACCCCCAAGTTACGTTGAGAATTTACGCGAGCGCGGGGTTGTTCTCCGCAAAGTACTCGTGCGAGTCGGCGTTGTTCACTGCGTTGTTGGGGTTGCTAATCGCGAGTGACTTGCACGACGATTGGCCATAAGTGTAGTCCTGGGTGCCGCCGTTCGCCGTGAAGTGCGAAGACTCATGGATCAGGGTTCCCGCCTTTGAGTCTGTGCCGGTCGTCGGGGCGTTCCAGAAAGCGCCGCACAGATAGACTGTGCCGAAGCTGGCGGGATACACGTACGCGTATGTTCCCGAGTCTGTGCACGTGCAATCATACTTGTACGAGGAGAAGGTGTTGCTGCTGATCTGCGTAAAGTGGTTCTGCACAGTGGTGTGGCGGGCATCGGTGTATGTGCCGAACCAGGTCGTGAACCGCGTCGTCGCAGCGGTGTTTGCCCTCAGATATCTGGAAAAAAGTATTTTAATGTTTGATTGCGTGAGAATATTTATAGTAGACATACGAGAGGGCGCTGGCTGCGTAGCTCTGTGCAGATGAAGCGGCGGTAGTGAGCAGGGACTGTTGCGATGCTGAGCAGCCATTGTAGGTGGCGCGTTTAAGCTCGGCGGGGCGGACGACTGCGAGCTTTCCGGTCAGCTTAGCTTGATGCGCCTCGCCCTTCGCGTAGATGGGTACAGCATTGTTGTTTGAATCGACAATGTAGAAGAGGTTGTTCGCCTCTACCGAGTACGCGCCCTCACCAGACTTGCTGAAGTTATAAGCTTCGGACACTGTTCCAGGCATAGGGATGAGCTCAGAATATGTGACCAAATATAAATGGTACTTACGATCGTGCTCGACTTCGACGGACTGGCCAGGTGCAAGGACGGTGATGGCATCCTTTCCAGCAGCAATAGCGGTAGCGGGAGCATACTTCGCCTTGATACCAGTAAACGCGGGGGTAGCGCCCTTGGCGTCAGTAATGGAGAAGGTGTTGGCGGGGAGCTTGGAGAGGGGGGAGTTGGGGTCGTTCAAAATCTTGAGGATCTCGTCTCCCGTGTTGGTGACGGTCGTCTTGACCTTCAGATTTTCCACACCAGCCACATTAGAGGGGCCTAAAGAAATGATCGGTGAGTATCGCGATCGATCGCCTTGGGCGCTGGCATAGGCACGTACCAGCAACCTTGACGGATAGGCCAGGTGCAGCTGAGACAGCGACGGCAGAAGCAGCGAGCGCAAAAAGGGTGGCACGGAGAGAGCTGGAGAACATTGTGAAGGAGGACCAAGTGAAGGAGAGAACAAGATAAAACCCCAAGAGGTGATGAGTAAATTCCTCATTTCGACGGATATTTTATAGTAGGACTTCGGCTGGGCATTGGACGGAAGGAGGAGATGACAAGAGGGATGCAGGTGGTGATGTAAAAGAATGACGCGGGAAAGCGTGCGTCGCGATAGCATATGACCGCGATACGCGTGGTCAAGGAAGTCACCCATACGCATTGGACATCGCGACGGAACCTAAAAATAGTTGTTTTAGCTCACTGTAAATGTTCTATAACCCTATCTAGATTGGATTTAGTATATCGCACCGTTGGCCACAGCGGCACCATACTCAATCTTATCTACCAATAAAACAGGGATTGCAGTGGTACGCGCCGGCGGGTCCCGCAAGACGTTGATACTTCGGAATAATAATGGTACTCGATAGGAGGACAGACTGGGCACTGGTAGATAGTAATCGAACCATGCGTAGAGAAGAACGCAGAGATGTGTTGTCAAAGCTTAGAACCCGACCGATCGGATAGATTGCAGTTCAAGATACTTTTGCGCTACGTTTTGGTGAACGCGGTTGCACGGAGGTACACCACGCTAGTTTCATGATCAAAGGTACGCGATGATCCCAGAGATCCGAATGTACAATTTATGCTCCAAGAGTCTAATGCGCCGACAAATGGTAGCGATATACGCCGCCCTATGCACATGGGGCCTTCAACCTGCGAATGTGTTTTGATCTATTAATGATCATTAGTGACGTTCCACAAGCCTTCATCATCAGTGAACAATAGTTGGTCTGATATGACTTGACAGACATGCTTGCGTCTTGCCCAAGTAGGATGGAAGCTCAAGTAGGTGCTGAATTCGTGCTACTTTATTGCAGTAGATGGGGCAAATCAGGGATGGCTTGGAGATGTCGGTGAGGACTTCATGGATCATCAAATTTGCCTCCGTACCATAGCCACTGCGGCGTCCGTGATCGAGTTATCCACGGTTATCGGACTTATCGGACGGATTGCAGATATCACAGGCGCTTGAACGTCGGATGAACTTTTGACACTGCTAGATATAAAACTTGCATATCTGGATTATGTAGAAGCAAACAAATTTTGTGACACTTACAAGAGAACCAATATCGTGTTATTTTACTTGCGTGCATGCGTATCAAACAGGAACTCTGTCTATTTCTTCTTTTGGTCGATGATACACTTACACCATTAATTATGCGGGATAGAGAAGAGATAGGGCCTTTATGAAAAGGATATTAGAAAATGCTAGACTGATAAGAGAAATGTTACCTTGGTTTGCGAAGCTATATCCAAGCACATGAATGAGACTCAGTATGACGCCCCGTGTGTCGTAACTGTCGTTGTAGAGGGTTCATCAAAGTCAAGCTGGAGCAAGAAATCATGGTTAAATTTACGGGATTCGAGGCTGAAAGTGGACGATTTATGTACACAAATCTGAATGCGCAAATGACAACCTTGAGCAGATAGGAGATTCACCTAGCAGCCAAGTGTGATCCCTAATAAACTGTCCCTTTGAATGATTTCGTCTGGAACCAATCCAAGTCTCTCTTGATGACATTATCAGTGCAGAAATTCGATAAGCTCGATGCTATGGGCGGTGTCGAACTTTGATGTTATGCGGGCTTGGGTCGACGAATGATGTTGAAGGATGCCCGACATTTTTCCACGCAGCCAACAAGTTTGAGCAGTGCTAATAAGGAACCGATGCTAGTTGATCAATTGATTGCCAGAGGATTAGCCGTTGTAAGCTGACCTTTGAGATTTATGCCTACAGTTTCCTCAGCCTCTTAATTTTCAGCCTATTCGTGGAGACTTGATTGCAAGTGTAGCCCTAGGGTCCAGCCTTTCATTTCCGATTCCGAGGCCTAGTGGGCGTGACCGTGTGAAGTTGGACTTGGGCAGCGCACTTGGTTGGAGTGGCGATTTGGTACTCATCTTGAAGGCAGCTCCAAGGCAAGCTTGAGCCTTGTCTGCTGGCCATGACTTCCTCTTCAGACGGTATACCCGTCCTGCCACATATGCCTGACTTTTCGGCCCACAGCACTCCTTTCTCATCCGCGGGCGACATGAAATTTCACCTTCAAAACCTGCTTGACAACAAGGAAAAGCAGTTACAGCAGGCAGCGACTCTCGGACAGCGGGTTCTGGCTCAGCGGGTGGAGCTCGAGGAGCGTATCAAACAACTACAAGACCTCGAGGCGGAGAAGTCGGAGGACGATGAGATTGACGAGCAGGCGCGGGAGCGATACCGCGAACTAGCGGACACGCTTGTGGCATGGGACAGCGAGAACGTGCAGCTGTCTAGTGCTCTTGGCAACACTAAGGTATGTGCACTATGTAAGAGGTGGCTCAGGTCTAATAATTATTTTACAGCTCTTTCCAAATGGCAAAGCACCTTCGCCTTCTCTTTCTTTTGCTGAACTTCCCCGAGAGGAACGTGAGCGATCAAAGCCATCTGCTGGGACTTCAGCAGCTCAGTCTAGACGCGCAAAGAATGCCGCGCATCGCGCAGACGACGTCGGTACGTTTTCGAACATGTGTACATAATTTTCTGTCGTAATCAACTTTAATTTAACCCTCTAGAATTTGCCTTCGAAATCGGAAGCGGTCTTTTGACCGAGGTGCGACGCCTCCAGAGTCTGCTCGGTGAGCGAGACAAGGCCATCCAGGACATGAAGGAAGAGAAGGACGATCTCGAGAAATCAGTCGAAGCCCTCCGGACAGCACTCAGGCAACAAGAACAAAGCTCGGGTATGTGGCCTCATGTTCATGCTGACATGTTTATTAACGTGACACAGACAAGTACAAGGAGGAAAACTGGAATCTTGAAGTGACACTCCAAGAACTTCGCACACAACTGGGAGATTCCCAAGCTTCAAATCTGCGACTAGAGGGCGAACATAAGCGTCTCACCAAACTTCTCGCGACTGCACGCGATGCAGGTGACCAGCACAAGAACGAGGCTGAACGCCTAGCGAATCTCATAGAAGAGATGAAGGCCAAGCATGAGACTGACATTGCCCAGGCACGCAAACATGCTGCAGGGCTCGCGCGCGACAAGTCGGATCTGCAGCAAACCGTGGACACCCTCAAGAGCGAAGTGCAAAAGGCTGGACGGCGTTTCCCCCGCTTCGGCTCACCGCTCACACCCAATGGTGCACCTGGCAGTGACTTCCTTCTTACTCCTGCAGATAATGGAGACGCCGATGGTGATGTGTTTACGGGTGGGGCATCGACAAGGGGCAGAAAGCTTGATAGTAGCGCCATCTTCGGGCCAGATGACTTTGCCGACTATGCGGACTCCCCTGAGGCCTCACCAGTCCGCCCGCCGTTCCTGGCTGCAAATCATCCCAGCAACGAGATCGAGGCACTCCAGCAGAGACTTGCGCATGCACAGAGACAAATCAACACCCTCAAGGGTACGCTGCAGCGGGAGAAACAACTGCGGATGGAATACCGGTCCAAGCTGGAGAATACTTCCGGTGGAGCTGCGGTCGCTGCAGAGATCGACGAGGTGGTCGAGAATGAGGGATATGAGGACGAGGACACGACAACAGAGAGCAGGAAGAAGGCGAAGCCACGCACAATCACGCCGTTCAAGGTGGGCGGAAGAGGGCGCGGACGCGGCCGTGGACGAGGCGGCATGTCGCTCATCCAGAGACTTGGTATGGCTGCAGCTAGCCCATCATCAGAGTATAACGACGACGATGTTCCCCACCATCTTGATGAATCTCCCCCTCCTGTTCCTCCTATTCCCATCCGATTTAGTCAACCAGAAGAAGATGAAGACAGCCTCTTCTCCTTGCGCGACCTAGAACGCGACCAGATCCTCCCGGAGGAACTAGAGGATACGCGCTCCCGTGACCCTAGTCCATCACGCTCGCCGTCACCCATGGAGCCTAATTCCAACCGTGCCAGCATCGCCAGCGTCGATGGTATGGATCCTGTGTTTGCCAACATTCTTCGCCGTGTCCCGTCCAATGGCTCTTCCTACGCGGGCAGCCCGCTACGCCAGGCCGTGCTCAGTGGTTCCACACGAGGCCGTACTGTTGGCCGGAGGTCGCGGGGAGGGGTCCCATTCAAGCAAACACGCCCTGTGTCCCTTGTCGACGCACCTGATGTGCTCTCTGCCGAGCTCCTAGGCGGTATGGACACTAGCTCCCCGATGAGGAGCCGTGAAATCTTGGAAGAGATTGAAGAGACGCATAGAGTTAGAGAGGTCGAGATGGTTGAATTTGGTTGCCAAACTGAACCAGAACCGACGGTCATTATAGCCAAGCCTGAGACCGCGGAACTAGCTATTCAAGTCGAACCTGAGCCTCTTCCAGCTGTGGAGCCCCCGGTGCCTAAACCTGTTGTCACTGTAGACCAGGCAATGCAGACAGACGATGAGCCCAAGATCATCGTCGAGACGGCTGAGATAGGCACGCAGCACGTCTACGAAGAACCTGCACCTCCGCCAACGCCTAAACCAATCCTTGTGGAGATGAGCGTTGCCACCGATCCCGAACCCGTTCCTGAGCCTACCCCCGCGCGGGTTCTCGTCCAGGCGGAAACCCAGACACCTACTTTCAAGACCGCTAATGCAGACACTCAAACTCCAGCGCCAATCGCGTTTCCAGAGATTGCATCGCTTGGTATTGTTGGTGGCAGAGTGCCAGGAGACATCAGCTCAAGGCGGACTACCATCACCCAAACTAATAGGTCTTTCGGGAGCTCCAGTGGCGATACCACGATCAGGAGGTTCCTGGTGGAGGGTGGCGAAGAGGACGACGGTGACGAAACAGAGACTGGTGCAGACACGGAGACTGATATGGATGACTACCACGATGCGCGCCAGAGCATCATGATGTCTACACCTTCTGGCGCTGAAAGCCGTGAAGATTTCCATTCGGTGATGACCATGTCAGACAATGACTATTCAGACTCTGAAGATGATGGCGAAAGTATCAAGGCGTCAGCAATGACATCGAGCCAGCACGGGAACGCATCCGCGTCCTCGTTGGTTGGAGGCGGTCGTCGCCCCTCATCGTACTACGCAGCCGTCAACCCCCCGCCACCAGTATACGAGGACGTTGGTGTCTCAGCAGACTTCAAGCCAGAGCCGGAGCGTATCATCGTCGAGGTTGAAGTACAGGTACCTGCACCTGTGCCACCGAAGCCTGAGGTCAAGGAAATCTCGATTCAAACAGATGAGTGGAAGCCTCCGCCGCCACCCGCCCCGGTAGTGGTACCGATCCCCACGCCAGCCCAGCCTGTGACGCCTGTATCAACTCCGGGTCTCTACCGTGTCGGCTCATCTTCCAATCAGCAGTTCCAGTTCATCGCGCCCCTCACACCTTCAAGTGCGCCCCGATCCGCTTCTGCGGCTTCTGCAGCGTTCCCCATGGGCACTGTGACCACACCTATACCCGTCGCAGCGCCTGGGCCACTCTCAAGTATTCTTAGAGAGTCCAGCGGCACATTCGGCCGTTCTCGCTCCTCGGTGGCGGACAGGAGGCAGTCCATGGAGTCTGTCATTTCTTCCATCACCGACGACCTCCCCAGTCGAGTCAGAGTTGCTTCATCCGCCACCATGCTTACTGCTATTGACAAGTCGAAACCGCCCATGATGGTGTTACCACCGCCGCCGAAGGCTCCGCCTCCACCCACAAGCATGCCCCCTCCTTCATTCATTCCGGAGCGACGAGTCGCCACGACCTCCACCGGGTCTTACGACGGCCCGCCACCCAGGCCTTCCTCACCCCCACCCCCAGAACTTATCCAGCGTGCAACAACACCAACATTTGGAGCAGTTCTGTCTGTGCCTGGAAAGGGTTTGTACAACTACCGCCAGTCTGGCTCTAGTATGCCACCGTCTCAGGCGGGTTTGCGCCAGCCGCCGTCGACAAGTAGTTTTAGGTCTGCGGCTCACGCTGCTGGTCATGCTAATCCTCATTCTACGCCTCCTCCTGGTGCATTTGCTTCGCTCGGCGTCCGGGACCGCGACAAGAGGCAGTTCTCGCAGACGTCGCTCATCTCGGAGCGCAGTGTGGCATCTCCGCGCTCGTCGATATCCTCAGATCATTTCAATACCCAAGTGCTGCCAGAGCCTGTGACCCCGAATAAGACTGCCGATACCACCCCACGCGCTGGAGGACCCACCACAGACCCGGCCATAATTCATGCAATTACCCAGACCATGATTGGAGAATTTTTGTACAAGTATACCCGACGTACCCTTGGGAAGGGACACGGACAGGGCAGACACAAGCGCTTCTTTTGGGTACACCCATATACCAAAACCCTTTACTGGAGCTCTGCTGACCCGGGATCATCGAATGTGTCTGAGTCGAGTGCCAAGAGTGGTATGTTTTTTGGATTTGATGAATTTGATTATGACGCTGACTATTCATTCATATTCCAGCCTACATTGATGGTGTTCGATCGGTGCTGGATCCTAATCCTATGCCCCCAGGATTGTATCAATACAGTGTAATTGTTTCGACACCGCAGCGCGAAATGAAGTTCACCGCACCCACCAAAGAGAGGCACGACATTTGGCTCAATGTCGGTGACATTTGCCCTATTCTGAAAGAAAACTTGTTGACACATGTTGTAGGCTTTACAATATCTTCTATCCCGTCCGACTGGTATGAGCATGACATCCCCCGGCGACGCAACCGTTGTGCCCCAATCTCCTATGGATTTCACAGAAGATGAGCGTCGTCATCCTACGGCATCCAGCCCTAAGAGTCAGCGAAGTGTGAGGAGCACCCGTGGTGCCGATGCGTGGAACACAACACCCCGTGTACAGCGTAGCCGTTCTCAGTTGTCTGCCAAAGGGTCTATAGGCAAGCGGTCAGGTACCCCGGCGGCCGAGTACCTACGATGGAATGGTCCGGAGAGTCCTTACAGCCCGACGAGATCCTTTGTAGACGTGACACATCACGATGAGGACGATCTGGACTTTGAATTGCACGGCGAAACTATGTCAGATGATGGCTACGAAGGTCTGGAGAATGTCCGCGCGTGCTGTGACGGAAGACATACCGTTGGGCATTCGGGCAGACATCATCACCACCATCACCACAATGGTAGTGACCATCTGGAGCCTGGTAACCGTGACCCCGGGCCTGCGCGCCCCATATCACCATCCGCGTGGTCGTTCCGTTCACGGGCAGGTAGTGCGCACTCCGGTGAAGGTGGAGGGACGGGTATCTTCTCGTGGGGTCGTGGAGACGACGGAAAGCTTCGCTTCGGGTCACGGCGATCTCACAAAACTGTGCCATTGAACGATCAGTAAATCAGGACACTCGTTTACTTCGTCTTTTTGTTTTTTAGTATACTTTCGTTTCTCTTGATTGGTTCTGACTGCATCTGTCCATCTCGGTGTGCTCTGTCTTACACTCATTCCTAGTAATCCGCCTACATTTACGTCCTTTCCTTTTATTCCTGCGTCAGTTCATGTATCCAATTATTCTTCACATCAGCTGAATTATACCGCTCTTTCTAAATGACAACCATCCGTGCTATGCAAGATAAATTCGACAGATATGTATATGCTAGTGCAGTAATGCTACCACGGGGTGCCCCGCATACTTGATGATCCGGACAGAGATCCTCCGTGCTTAAGCTGGATCGACAGTCAGATTGGTAGATATCGGGATAGTGGAGAGCTTACCACATGAGATATTTGCTTATGCACCAAGGCAAGGTCTACAGAAGGTAAGAATACGCAGCGAATTTTAAGCAGTGTGGCTTACAATCCGTATAAGACATATTGCCATTATTTTGGTCCTCCACTAGCATATCGCTGAACTCGATCTCGGAAGCATCCAAATTCTGGCGTGCGATATACATTCTTGTAAGACGGCCGCCCCGTTGTAAGCGGCGATAGGTTAGTATATTTCGGACTTGTATTGATAATCGCGTGTCAAGCACAGGGAGCTGACACTAAACAGACCAGTGTAAGTAACAGTAGAGCGAGTCGAACCATAAAATAAAAGCGCGACGAGGGCTTACCAGTCGGGGATCGAGTGAGAGGACATCATCCACTCCAAATAGATCAGTTAGTAGTTGTGGCGAGACACTATTGCCGACCCAAAAAATAGTGCTCTCCTCGTTTTCTACATCCGAGATAAGCAAGTAATTCCCCAGCAGACATTGATTACCCCACGCACCAGCTACATAGAGTCCGTGCGCCTCCATGAACATATGTGAGTCGCGCATGACAACCGGGAACCTCGTATGACCATCTTGATCGGGCAGAGCCACGTCGTCCTCGAGGTCATGAAGAGCCATGACCTGCGGGTAGATGTAGTGGGTGAGGGTGCGGATCGCCATGGAATTCATCCGATGGGCGTGATAGTTTCGTGCGTCGGAAGAGACCATGATCGCTAAGATGAATAAAATAGCATTTAGATGGGCTTTATATATGGAGGAAGACTATAAAAGGACGTCTACCTTTGAGCGGTTTGGTTTTGAGGAGTGCAAGTATGTAGGCTGGAAGTGTCTTGAACGCTTCCGGAAGGACTAGCTAACAGAGGAACATAAGCTTGGGGGACTCGCCATGAAGATTATAGCCTACATACCACCTCAGGCCTCGTTGCCGTGGCGCAATACTTCTTGTATCCATGCAGGATCGAAGCACATTTCTCCATAAGGTCTTCGCGGATTGTCGACATCTTCTGTTTTGTGCGGAGATCCAGGGCTATTAATATCATACATCAAAATCAAGACCTGCATAGGGTAAAGGAAGTGCATCCCCTGACCTTCACGTGCTAAATGGCACAATGTTGTCTCCATGTCCGCAAACTGGTATACGTTCATAGCAAGCTCCGCGACAGGCAGCGCAAGGTTACATATCCGTGCACGCCTCTCACCGTTTAGCGTCGTGTAGAGCAGCGACGCCTGAAGAAAAACAGAGTCACGCGACGTGAGTGATTTACCAGAATGCTCGAGGGTGATTGAGATCGTTTTATCCGCGTCGAGAATGCCAAATTCCAAATTTGTCGGGGACGTTTGACAGAAATTTCCGTAATGCGTACGAGAAATTTGCATACCTGAATTCCAGGTTGTTAAAGTAAAATCAATGTAAGAAAGTAGGCAAGACAAACCGTTGGAACAGCGTATTCTCATGACACAGTTGTAGCCCTGCATGCGCCGCATAAGGCGCTGAAGTTGAGAATTGAGCACGGGTTCGTCACGTGCCGAATCAAACCGAGGGTGGTAGAGGAGATCACCTCCCGTCAGTGAAGCAACAACACCTATTGCCATATGTTAGTTTAGCTACACAGTTCAACTAAACACGAAAAAGATGCGTACCAATCGACCCGATGTCCATGAATTTGCTTGGCGCTAGCACCATGTTAACGCCAATCCCATCCAGCGCACATTCCTCCCCGATCTCTGTCCAGGTTGTATCGCGGGGTGTATACAACACACGCTCCTTGTCTGTGTCGAATAGGTCTGACTCCTTTGGTTGTCTACTGAGCTTGGCTACACCAATAGTCGGCATCGTACTTGAAAACACGATTACTTGGCCGCCGTGCCCTGTCTATTAAATGTGTCAGAATGAGGGACAGATGTTTTGCAGATCGTGACGTACAAGAGCTGCAAGACAAGACCGCAGAGCTGAGCCTAGAGCGGCTTCTTCCAGTGGACCTTCCTCAAATCTCCCTGGGAGGGAGGTCAAAAGTGATTCGATTGCATCCCTGATATAATTAGGTCGGTGAACCAGCTCCAAGCAAGAGACATAGAAGCGTACCGACGTTCACTAGGGTTCTCAAAAAGACCATTCCTTAAAGGAACGAACACCTCTTCGATATCGGGCACGACCAGCATGGGGGCGCGATCTGACTGGGCGGGGTAAACCTCGACTATGCGACACGGAGGAGACGAGGGGAGCGCGCACTGAGAGATCGTAAAAGTGGAGCGTCGAGTCGTACGTGATTATCGCGAGACTGCACTGTGGCGGGAAGCACGCGTCCACATCGAGCGTCCCGTCTGGTCCCGCTGCGCCGCCATAGAGGATCGTGCGCACACACGCACACGCTGCGCGGAGGAGCCCTGACTGCACGGCCTCGCGAGATACGTCGAACGCGAAGATGTACTTGGGCGGTGCAGGTGCACGCGGACCTGGTATACGCGGCTCGACGGCATAGTAAGACGGTATGAAGCCCTCAGGCGGGTTGATAGCCCAGTACTCTTTGGGTACAGCAAAGTCGACGGTGCCTTTGTTCAGTTCGGGGCGTTGCAGATGATCTAGTCGCATTAGATTTGCGTCTAGACTGCAAAAGTACTCCGATGAGACTAGAGCGCAACGTAAATGTCAGTAAGTCAGGGTTAAATCAACCCGCAATGCAGATCGACGTACCTGGCGATTCATGGTCACAAAGATTGCATCTCCACCTCATGCCGCTAGCGACCCAGAGGCACCACGGGTTGACATAGGATCGACAACTCTCACAGCGCGCAGGACCCGTATCACCTGCATCGACGAGTGGTACTGGCTCTTCGACAGGATCCAGCTCGGCAAACGGTTGGAACACCGCAGCTATAGGTATCTTGCAATGCGATGCAATGCGCGATGTGCTTGGTACGTTCCAGGTCGAGACACGGACGAACTTGGGGGAAGAGTTGCCTAGCAAATGTAAGTCTAAGCCTCAGCCAGTTGCATGATCTGCCGCGCACCCTGGTCGATGGCGATAAAGTCCGTCGTGGCGAGCGGTGGTTGTTTTCCCGGCAGTGTCCCGTATGCCTGGTCCTCCCATTTCTGACGGTCGTACTCCGCAGCCTCGATAGCAGATGGAATCTTGTTCACATCAATGCGTGGGCGCAGTCCTGTATAGATATGTAGAATTAGTAGAACTTCGTAAGCCTGACGTTGAATTTTCTGGACATACCTTTCCATGTGCTACCGGCACTGTGAGGAGGCTGCGGGATATGATTTGAGTGAACATACATCTGGTCCGAGCAAGGAAGTCGATTTCGGGTAAATGGCTGTGTGGGAGTGACGCCGATGTTGCGCATACACATTTGAACCTAACATCGCCGAGCTACCGATTTCAAACTTCAGTATATTAACTTTTCTTCAAGCAAGCCAAGCAAATGGTATTGTGGTTACGATAGACCCGGAGCTATTCATACAGTTAGGTATGTACACTACTCATTCCACAAAAGTGACATTGCAAATCAAAACACGAAAAGAAACAAAAAACAGCCACAATGTCCAGGACCTGTATGCAATACTATATAAAGCTGAGCTATAAAAACACAAGAAACAACAGCCTGACGAAGAGGAGACGAGAGAAAGCAAACAAACAACATTGGGGGGATCCAGTACCGCAGGCGCGACCCCGGTAGACGGTTGCATGGACTATCCAAAACCATAGGAGCCAAGTCTATCTCAGCTTGATCGGATTAACTACAATCGTGTCCACAACCTTGCCACCTACAACCTCAAGCATCCTGGGCACAGGTACCGGTGGCTTCGGCGGGGGCTGACCTGACATCGAAAATACAGTCGGCGACCACGAATTACGGTTCATGCTTTTCTGCTTGCGGATCCCGAGCTTTCCTGCTGCCCGGATCGCCGCAATATGAGTGGGCCCGCTCGGCTGGTGTAGGGAGCCAACCACACTACCCGCACTCGACGGGGGATGCGTGTTCGAATTCGGCTGTAAGGCGGGCTGCGTACTGCTGAAGAAGGTGTGGTTGTTAGAGTGGGAGTGCGCAGAATGGTAATTGGATGTTGTCGTCGAGGACTCGCTTGTGGGCGAGAACGCGAATGAAGTGACGGAGCAGGAGGGCGATGGGGAACACAGCCCCGAGTTTGAGTAGTTTGACTCTGACGAAGAGTCAGAAAGGTCGGTTGTAGGCCATGACGTGGCTTGAGTGTCTTCCGGGTGCGGGCTACGGTGCGCGGGAGGGAGGGTGAGAGGGAATGCGGTCATGAAGTCGTCAGGGTGGCGAGGTGTTGTAGAAGCGTGGTTGTGCCGCTCGTTTTGCTCGTTTTCGAGGGCACGCTGACGTTTTGTCCAGACGCGCAAGTTCGCATTACATTGATCCGCGAAAGGCTTCATCTCTGGTTGCGCTAGTGAGTGAGTCTCATACTGTTTACTGAGAGTCGTACCCACCTGGTATGGCTTGAATGGTCAAGTCAAGAAGAGGCTTCGCAAATGCTGTGATGAAGAAGACTTGAGACTTTGCCTCGTTGATCGGCGAATCATTCGACTGTACGGTCGGCGGTAGGTGTAAGTATTTTTCGTACAACGCCTGTGACGCCCACTCTTCCATCAGCGCAGAGGCCCAATGCTTCGAAACAGGGTATGGCCGGCTCTGCACCGATGCGTTAGCGCAGAGCCCGAGGTCCTTTGCCTAGACGTACCGGATTGCTGATATCCGCACATTTCATGATCGCCTGTGAGACGACTACCTGGCGGAGGCATACCGGCCCTGCGCCTCCTCCCATCGCATTTCGGAAGTCTGCCATGAACTGGTCGTGGACGCTCATGTCGGTAGCGAGAACGGTCAACCACAGAAGTTTCCGCACGTGATACCCAGTGTCCGGGTTGTCGAGGATGCCGCCGAGACCATGGTACCGCATCACACGTAGCAGCAAGTGTGTATGCATCTGTTCAAGCGCGGACTTGCCACCATACACTTCTGAGAGAGGTGTGCTGGCATTTTTCTGAGGGAGTGGAAAAGAAGAGAGGAAAGGAAGATTAATCTTGAGAAGAGTCTAGAAAGTGAAGAAAAGAAGCAATGACACACCATGAATAAGTTAGAGAACCCAGGATGCCCAACGTCATGTCCTATCGCAGCGATGTATATCACAAATAAGTCCAGTAAACCAAGGCTGGTGATAAGAGGGCCACTGTCGAAAGCCCTTTTAGAACGCCACATGCGACCGGGCTCGAGAAGAATTGACAGGGGTGGGACCATGCCAGCTGCGTGGAGGTAAGAGTACGCAGCCTGAAGTACATCGAGTGCATGCTCAAAATTGTGGTATGAGTTTTCTAGGCGGTATATCCGGCGCAAGTGATACACCAAGGGCGATATTTTTTCTATCGTTTAGCAATCAGATTTTCAAAAATCGCGCAACGGGGGTAATTAAGGGTAGACCGAGACGCACGCAAAGAAACCCCAATAGTTTCCTCCATTCCTTCGATACGATAGAGCCCTTCGAATAAAATGAGGGTGCACGCCAGGAGCTCTTCTTCTGGGAGTTTGTGGGGCTCAAAATGCCAGTTCTCAAGTGATCGGATGAGACGAGGGCGAGCGTTTGGTGAGATGTTGGCGGTAGTACTGCGTCCCCAAGACCATCAGCGTTGATCACCATAGTGTAGAGCCAATTGATACATACAGTTCTGAACCCAACTCGTTCACCGCATTAAGAGTGGTAGTGTACATATCGCCCAGGAGCTCAGCAAACTGGGTCCTGGAGTATGTTGGTTATTGAGAACAAGAAATACAGAGAAAAAAAATACGGACTTGAGTTCCCCAGAATCGCCCATCCATCCTTGACCATGACCCAAGTTTTCCATTGCGAGATGAAGCCCACCGACGTCTGCGCTACGTCGCCGCCAGTTCTGGCGCGGATGGGCATGGGGGCCTGCCGCAGGCTGTGGATGTTGGGCACCGACCCCTCTGCACATGGTAGGCTAGGATTGTGTGTGGCGTAGGGTTCGTGTAAAGCCGGTTTAAGAAAAAGTGTAAGATAAGCGTAGAGAGGGAGGAGGAAACCGAATGACTGCAGAGGGAGACGGATGCGGTCCTCGGTCGCGTGGAAGTGCCAGGTGCTCTCGTGGCCGCCGCGTGGCTAAGGCTTTTGTATCATCAGACAGGACCCCGATACCAATCAATTGCATCCGGTAACCACTCTCCGACCCCCCCACTTCAGAGCTTCAAATGTCGATTATTATTAATTTCATATCCCTTTTTTCATATAGGAGACGTGTTTGTGCATGAGATTTCGTTTTTTACATAGAAAATAGATGCTTGGTGAACGAACTCCTTGACGTTCAACAACAGCGGTGTCCGAAGTCCATCGCCGCTTTTAGGGCTCCGATCCACCGCACGATCCTTGCGCTCAGCCCGAATTTCGGGCGCTGTTTTTCAGCACTAACCCTGCGCCACTCTTCCGAGCCCTCTCTCGTGTTTCAACAACTGGCTCCCTCAACTAGACCGGTCTATCGCAGCGACCTGCATATACAGATCAATTTTGCTTGCATAGGTTTATCCAAGAGCCGTCCGACCCTGACCCCGCGAGCTTAATTTTGAATAACTTCTAAAACGAGACAAGCGCTTCTGCACTATGCAGCTGCCACGCGAGCACGCGATGCCTGTCATTCTCATTCATTGCCTTACAATGAATCTATTACGGTAACACACATACGCCGAATCTCCGGCTCTCCGCGTGTCTTTAGGTTTTTTTACACTAGTACTAAAGCGATAAGTATGTATGTGGTACTGAGGTTTACACAGGTACGCACATGTATAACTACCCGGCTTGAGATATCCAGTTCCCGAGAAAAAGGGCTATCGGCGTAACTCCAAGTTCTAAGTCTCTAAATAACTCATCAGATTGTGTCACTGTCTGAGATTCCTGCGCTTCGCTGGCGGCGCGGCACCCTCCCGTCTGCTTCGTTCGAATTATCCCCTCTGAACCATTGCTATTACACCAATAGTCTGGCCTTTGCTTTCTTTTTCGGCTTTCCCTTTTTACTACAGTCCCCTCCGACCCCCGAATCAGTACGAGGACAAATCAGTAATTTTTATCTATTTTAATACTTGTACCGCGTGCACACAGTACACATATGGAAGAAGCGCTATCGCTTAATGATTGTGACTTCAAAAATATTTAGCTTCTATGCAATGTCATTGATCATCGATCAGCCCATTCATATCCCGTTGACGAGATCATGTGTGCGATGGGTTGATAGGCTTCATGTAGACACCCGGGTTTTTACCAGCCGCGACTCAATTATAGTCCGAAGCTCGGAGTACTAAGAGAAATATATACCACTAGACTACGAAAATAACTTCAAGGTTTTGACGTCGTTATGGATATCAAACGGTCCTGAAGTGTAATCTATTCGCATTTTCATATACTCAACCATGTTCCTTGTCGACATGCAGTGCAAAATAGACGGGTATGTATCCAAGAATACGACTATGACTCAGTTGGCCGACAAATTTGTATGGTCGTAGTCATACCACCGTCAACCGTGTTGACACATAGTTAATGTTACATGGGCTATCAACTGCAGTATTTAACCAGTGCAGTATTTAACCAGTGCAGTATTTAACCAGTGCAGTATTTAACCAGTAGCCATACTAAATGAGAGGTTTATAAATTACTATGCAACAGGTGAGCGGCGAGAAAGAGACATACCGTTTGAGTCCAGCGCTGTCGCCGTTGAAAATGTTCTGGTCACCAGGGTTGGGGCCCGAGTCAGCGTACTGCCAGAATGTAGTATATCTGAAATTGGTCTTCAGTCCGCAAATTTATTTCCAACACGCAGCGGGAGGTACGTACGACCATCCAGCAGGGAGAGTGCCGATTGCCGACGCATACCGGGCGATCCAGAGTGGGTTCGTGGTACCAAATCCGGCGTTGTTGCCCGTGCAGGTCTTCCACCAATCAGTGGTGGTGTAGATGACTGAAAAAAAAAATTAGAAAAAAATTAGGTAAAACATGAAGGTTAACCGCGAACTTGGGTAACGGCCAGTTTTGGATTGGTATGTGTTAGAGAAGTCACGGATCCATGCGACCATAGATGCAGCGCTCAAGCCGTAGCAAGTAGCACCGTAGGGGTTGTCTGTAGAACTATCAGATATACGTCGCATGAAAAATTTAAACCCTCACACTCGATGTCGAGAGCACCGGGAAGGGTCCTGCCTATTTGTGCACGCGGATTTTAGCATTCGAAAAAGACGTAAGGCACGTCTATACCATCGTTAGACCAACCACCTGAAATTAATATTAATTATCACTCAGTACACTCATCTACAATATATATGAACTGATATCTCTTACCGCCGTGAGCCAAGAAGTAGTTGGCCTGCACTGCACCAGAGGAAATATCAGGCCTCGCAAAGTGGTATCCGCCACGAATGATATTATTGTTCGTGGCGCCGATGTACTGATTCGAGAACTCGGGACTGGTATATGCTAGCGGCTTTCATGTTAGTGCGACCCTCAAGAAAATTCATAAATATATGTGACACACATGTGCCTTCGGTGGCTTTGATGAACGCGAATTCGATACCGTTGGCTTTGACAGTGGCCCAGTTGATACCGGGCTGCCAGCCGGAGACGTCGATGCCCTTCGGGGCGGCGCGCTTGCTCAGCGTGACGAGGTCTGCATTCGCGACAGACGCGAGGGCGAGAGAAATAACTGAGAGCCACTTCATTGTGGGGGGAATTTGAAAGACTGAGAGTTTAGAGAGACGCCGAAAACGTGAGGTGTTTTATACCGCGCACAATAATGGATAGATCATGGTCCATGTGAGTGTATCTTGACGCCCGTTGGTTCTGTCTCTCGTATGACCGAGTGATTGACAGAAGAACAGAAAGATTTTAGACAACGAAAAGCCAGCGCAGGCTTCTTGAATGAGACTGACAATATATTTTTCCCCTTCTGCCCGCTGATCATTTACGCAAATAAATGGCCTGGTGGAGTAGCTTGACAGTTTATTGTGATGGCAGAAGTCACAGGAAGCCAGGTTCCCCGCAATAATTGCGAATGGCGACGTTCAACACGATGACGACCATCGAATCCATGTGCAAATGGGTCATGCGCCTGTTGCAATATGTAGATCCTACCAAAAGGAAATTAGATTAAAAAGATGTCCCAGTGTTGATAGCTGAAGGAAGGCTTACTTGGGGTGGAAACAAATTTGTTCAAGCGTGATGTGAGTCCATAAATGCTGATTGGTATCATCAAAGGCGGCATGATAAGATTCAATGCGTCGAAGCCGATCCAAAGTGGACGGATAGCAAAGAGCATGTGGCGTACTACCTCAGATAGCAGCCAAGTTTCTGTAACGAAATACGAAGAGAGGGATGGACTAGGGCTCTCTTCTAGATGTACTCCGGGTCTCGATGAGCGTTGCTGGTCAGGTGTCCCGCTGGAGCTGCATAAAGAGCCTCCGTACACGCTTGGATGTTTTCATTGATTGAAGTGTTGTATTTGACAGATCGACCACAATAGTACTCCATTCAGATTTACAGTTAGTAAAATCGAGATCAGCTTAGTTACGCCGAGGTGTCGATGACGAAAAAGCTCCGAGGCTGCTAGCCTTTTTCAGGGAATACGGATAGGTCTAGAAGATATGTATACACGCGTCTGGAAACATGTGGACGTTTATCATGGAGTTCGCTGTAGAATATATCAGGAAGTGAATGCGAAACTGAAAAGACTTGTGAGATTGTTGATTTGATATTTATTCAACGCATGGGTCAGGTGCATAAGATTATGACTCGCCCGAATATTAGACATTGAAAAATTGCGCAGACTCTGAGACATCTCCAACGCAATAAAAGTAGAGTTTTACAACAGACTGCCGCCTTCTCTAGAGTCTAAGCTGAGAATGCAGGGTTACCAGAGTAGCAGGCGCCTGGTGTTTGAAGGTTGATTGTGTCGGAATATTGAGCGGTGCAGAGAGTATACTCATGAAGAAAGGAGATAAGGATTCTGCGCACAGCACTGAGCAATGGTAGGCGTAGAACAGAATACTTGTCTGGAGGATCAATCGAAACACAAACAACCGAGTCGGCTGTGTGACTTCGTCGGACCTCTAGTACGAAGCCACCACCGGAGCTCGGGCCATAACCCCCGAATGTGACGTGACTCCGCTGAATTTCAGCGTTCACCGGCATTGCGGACAGGTTATAAGTTTTACGGGATAGGCGGTATGGCGCATCCTGCTTGATCTTTCCAACCGTTTTACCTCGCGTTAGAGAAATTCGGCCAGGATGGCTGCTTCCATCCAGAATCTGTCACTTTGTGTGCCCCGCGCGTCCTCCGGGCTCGATCCAAACCAGGCTATTCTGGCGAGCTCAGAGAAACCGAGCACACTCCCGCAGAACCATGTTCTGATCAAGGTCGACCGCTTTGGTTTCTCTGCCAACAATATCACCTATCAGGCACTGGGCGAGCACCCCCACTTCAGGTAAGTTGACTAGAAGTCCACTCAACATCATCTCCTAACTTTTTTCTCGTCCCACAGGTACTTTGACTTCAATGCTGCCCCTGCCTCTGGGAATATATCCCCCACTACGCATGGTCTATTTCCTGTCTGGGGTTTTGGGACGATCGAGACGTCGACGCATCCCAAGATATCGAACGGCGAGCGTGTATACGGGTACTTTGCACCTACGCGATACCTCCTCCTTCCCGTATCACCTGCAGACGTGAACAAACATGCATTCTACATTCCCCGCCCTCACCTCCCCGCTGGTGCGTACTCCCTCTGCTCCTACTCCCAAGACTAAACTTATCATTTGGCAGACCGCCGCCCTTATAACCAAATCTTGCGCTGCGCGGCCGACCCACACTACTCACCTGACCCAGTAATAGAGGACATGACTATGCTCTACCGGCCGCTCTTCTGGACGTCCTACTGGGCCGAGGATTGGCTCTTCGCGTCCAATTACCGAGGTGGCGCATCTACCATCCTCATTTCTTCCGCATCAGCGAAGACCGCATTCTGCCTCGCATACCTTGTCAAGCAGCGTATCGCACGTGGGGAGATCAGCAGGCACACACGCGTTGTGGGCCTCACGTCGAAGGGCAATGTCAAGTTCACAAGAGGGCTAGGCCACTACGACGAGGTGTTAGAGTACGACACCTTCACGTCTGGGCACGCGTTTCGTGGAAACGCCACGGAAAGATGGATATACGTGGACGTGGCGTCCAATGAAAAGCTTAACGCACGCATCTTCGCCCACTTCGCATCGCCCTACACTCCGCGTCTCGCTGCATGCATCGTTCTGGGCCTCACGAACTTGTCGCCCGCTCAATCCTCCTCTTCTGGCGCGCTTTCTGTGGATTGGGCGCAGAACAACTTCGATGCCCCGCCGTCTTCTTCCGCAACGGAAAACGCGGACCGCTTCTGGCCAGCCTTTGAGCACTTCTTCATGCCAGAGTGGCTTGATGTGCGCAAGCACCAGCTGTCCATTGCAGAGATTTTCCGGCGCCAAGACGAGGCGTGGGCGGCGCTGATGCGCGACGGCAAGGACTGGGTGGCGATGGAGCGGGTGTATGGAGGCGAGAACGTCTGCCGTGCTTATGAAGAGGTTGCAAAGCATGGCTTGGGCCCTGAAAGAGGCCTCATCTGGAGTCTGTGGGATAAGGACGAGGGCAAGGGGTGGAAGGGGTGGTTGAGCTCGAAGCTGTAAGATTCAAACATGCCTGGGCTTTCCGGTCTGTCGTTCTACTTGTAAGTATTGGGTGACTTCATATAATATACTAGAAGCTTGGCGAGGCTGTCATACTGATATCCTGCATTATCACTTATTCTGGATATTAATGCGGATTAGATAGACACAAGGAGGGTTTTCAGGAGTGTAAAAAGTTTGATAATGGTAATGGAAGAGTCTGAAAGAATGTCTTAGATCCAGTTGGACAACCTCTGTTAAACATCATTCTCTGCATTAAACCTCAACGTAGACTTGCCCAGGAAACCACCGGGTCTCCTATCCGCTATCCAAGAGCCGATACTCGATAGGAACCGACTACACAGGGTCATGTCGATGAATGAAGTCACCCCAGGACTGTGGATAGGTGACCTTCCAAGTGCCCTTGATGTCGAGAAGCTCAGAGGACATGGGATTCAATGCATCCTGTCAGCCATGCGGGGCAGACTCATGATTAAACAGGTATGCTACCAGGCTTATTTTGTACTTAGTATTTCGCGGAGCCAGAGGATGTTGACTAAAAGACGGCGCTTATAGACATTTATTCGATATCAAATCCAGTTAGATGATACGGAGGATGAAGACATACTCCGTCATCTGCTACCTTCAATTGAATTCATCCGAGCAGAACTGGAAAAAGGCAGGGGTGTTCTTGTTCATTGCCACGCTGGTATTAGTACGTTGGGTCAACTTCTCATCATATCTATGAATATCTTAGACATTGTGGTAGGCCGTAGCGCGACCGTGATGGCTGCGTACCTCATGTACAGCAAGCATTTAGATACGGAAGCTGCCCTTCAGATGATTAGAAGCGTTCGCCCTAACATCGAGTATGCACTCATTTCAGCTGTAAACTTTGACTCCTCATCAACATGCATCCTAGGCCAAACCAAGGCTTCCTCCGTCAGTTAGAGATATTTCACCAAGCGCAGTACAAGATTTCCCACAGGGACAAGCTCACGCGGATGTACTACATGGAGCGCACATTGGATGAGGTCATGAGTGAGTACTCGAGTTCCGAGCTTTTTTTACTTCCGGAGTCCGGCCCTAAACACACCACAATCGCAGATGGCGATGGTTCACCTCCAGAGACGAACATGTTCGCAAAGTATCCAATGACACCCAGTGACTCAAGTCCCAATACGCCCGGGTATCCGCGCCGCCGAATAAGGTGTAAAATGTGCCGGTGAGTACTTATCTTTTTTTTGCATTAAATTTTTGTCAAATATCTATAGCCATGAGTTGGCAACGAAAGAGCACATGCTTGATCATGGACAGCTAGGCCCAGCGACCCCTGCTATAGATATGCCGGCGGAGCCACGGAGATCATCCGGCTCAGGTCGTTCATTCTCCATATCCCAGAATGTTGGAAGTGTAACACCGTATGGGGAGTCATTGGGTGTTACAGAGCCACCAGCACCAGAAAAGACGCCAGTGACCAGTACGTATCCCTCAGACCAGGGGCAATCCGTCGCGACTGCAGTGGAGGTATCGGTCCCAACAACTTTCATAAGTCCGTCAGATTTGGTGGCAGAACTCTCCTTGAACCCGAAGTTGGCTGCATTGCGATCCCCGGTGGGCCCTGCTCCCGGAAATGGGTCTGTACCGCCTCCTAGCGCTCCGATCCTTGCGAATCATAAATGTTCAGGATATTTCGTGGAACCCGTGAGGACGTTCCATAACTTGATGTCTACCCTTGGTACTGAAAACATGTTATGCCTCAGATGAAATGGATGGATCCCTTCCTTTCGACAGGTGTGATGGCAGGGAAGATTGTCTGTCCGAACACAAAATGTGGCGCAAAGCTAGGGAATTACGATTGGGCGGGTGTATGTTGCGGGTGCAAGGAGTGGGTAACGCCGGTGAGTTTGTGTTCCTTCAGAGCATTTGTTTTGTCCTGAGATATGGCTGCAGGGATTTTGCATCAATCGGTCGAAGGTTGATGAGATTATCAGATAGTCATCGATATTACATGGGCATGCGACTTCTTAGAATTGTAAGACATGGACCATGTCAAACACCTACCAAGGCCCCCGTTCCCCCTTCTTATGATAAATACCCCAAAGATTACTCCAACCGAGCCTCCATCTTATTTCCATGGCAGAGCCTCCAACCTGGCCTGGCCTTCCCCCACAGATCCAATCAAGGTCTCTAGTTGTCAACGATCTCGACGTCCATATCTTTGAGGCCAACCCCGATGTTACCCTTGTAGGACCTCCACCGCTGCTCATACTGCTCCACGGCTTCCCCGAACTCGCCTACTCTTGGCGCAAAATCATGATACCCCTCTCCAATGCCGGGTACTATGTCGTTGCTCCAGACCAGCGAGGCTATGGACGCACCAAGCGACGGGGCGTACAACACACGCATGATCATTACGCATTTGAGGACGACCTCGCACCATTCCGTATGCTTAATCTCGTCACAGATGTCGTAGCGCTCGTCTACACGCTCGGTTACACATCCGTTGCTGCAGTTGTGGGGCACGATTTTGGCTCACGTGTCGCAGGCCACTGTGCGTTGATCCGCCCCGATGTGTTCAAAGCCGTCGTCATGATGAGCGCACCCTACACTGGTGCCCCTGCGATGCCGCTAGGAGGTACACTCCCCGAGAAGTCACCCATACAGGCCCTCAGCGAGGCCCTCGCGGGGCTGACGCCGCCGCGCAAACATTACACAATGTACTATTCGACGCGCGAGGCCAACACAGATATGACGAACCCTCCACAAGGCTTGCGCGCGTTCCTTGAGGCGTACTTCTATGTGAAGAGCGGTTCCTGGCACGGGAACCAGGCACGCCGACTTGGTGCACCGTCTGCAGCCACGTTCGCAAAACTGCCTCTGTACTACGTGATGAATCTAGGAGAAACAATGCCGGAGACTGTCGCGCGCGAAGGGTATGCGCCGTCTGAGTCTGAGCTCGCGAACTTGGCGTGGTTGACGGGAGAGGAGATTGAGGTTTATGTGCGGGAATACACGCAGACGGGCTTTCAGGGAGGGATGAATCGTTACCGGTGTGCGACAGATCCGCGGTGGACGGAGGATCTGAAGGTCTTGGCGGGCAAGAAAGTGGAGATTCCTGCAATGTTTATATCGGGGAGCCGAGACTGGGGGATGTATCAAATCCCTGGGGAATTGGAGAGGATGTCTAGGGAAACTTGTAAGCTGATGCGAGAGGAGGATGTTGTAACTGTAGAGCGAGCAGGACATTGGGTCGAGCAGGAGGCGCCTGAGGTAGTTACCGCTACACTCCTAAAGTTTCTGAAGGAGCATCGACCAGACTCCCTGGGTGCCGCTCAATAGGTACGATATGCACAAAATAAAATAAAATAACAGCTGCCGTATGACTCTGATCGTTTCTCAGAACTGTCTGCTGTGATCGATTAATCAAGCAAACCCAGCTATATGGCCCATGGTTACCTTCCCCCTTGGCACCGGTGGTCACTGGTGACTCCTTAACACTGTTACCAAGGGAGAAATGTCTATTAAAGCACAGAGGCCACCAAAGCTAGATTGCATCTGCCATGGATTCTTCACTTTATAAATCTGTAGCTACAGGACGCCAACTCAAGTACAACTACTACTACTCTGTACCCGCCCTAGGAAAGCCTGTCCTTCTCTTCCTTCATGGGTTCCCCAATACTTCGAACGACTGGCGACACCAGGTGACCTTCTTCAAGGAACGTGGATTTGGTCTCGTCGTGCCCGATATGTTGGGGTACGGTGGCACCGACGAACTACACGGAGTACAGGCTCAGTGCCATAGCCCGCGATATTATCGACATCCTTGATGCCGAAAAGGTGGACAATGCCATTGCGATCGGCCATGATTGGTATGTATTATCTTGTAGCATCATGCTTTAACAGCATCCCAACATGCTCGTATATAGGGGCTCCGTTGTGGTCGGTCGTCTAGCGAACTACTACCCTGATAGGTTCCTCGGTTTTGGGTTCCTTGCTGTGGGCTACAACGCCCCCAGCGATGCGAAATTCGAGCAGTTCATCGCATTTGTACGTCATCGTACCTTTCAATTATCCCTGATGATCCAGCACTTTAAGTTTCCAACGTTTAGCCCACTGGCGCTCTGAAGGCATGGATCGAGAACGACAAACGTACCACCGTGATATCTTGTCTCACCAGAGAGGTATGATTCTGAGTTACCCCAGTATCGAGCTCTCCCATAAATTATTTACAGGAAGTGAGATACCACAAACAAGCGCTTCTACAAGGCGGTCTCCAGGCCCCACT